>JANHGL010009267.1:14528-59461 GCA_024611195.1 Ceyx melanurus | reverse complement strand
ATAAATAAAAAATTCCAACCACAAAGCCCCACACAGCAAAAAAACCTCAAACCCACCAAAAACCTACAACAGACAAGGGAAGACCAAGAATCATTTTCCTCAATGGCTGGGAAAAGTAAAAATCAGACAGAAGTTGAGAGAAGTAGAGTATCTATTTGCTGGTTGGACACTTAGGGCACTTCTCACCCCCAGCTTCAGCATTGTTGAGAGCTGAGGAGCACTGGCCCAGGCTGGAACTCCCAAGCACACTGACATTTTAATGAGGGAGCTGTGACATGCAGGGTGCTGCCATGTGCCAGCAGTAATGAGTTTCAGGGCAATGAGACACACTATCCACTGGAACAAAAGGGCAAAGGAAACTACCATTCTGACCTTGACTTTTCTTTCATTTCCCTCATACTGCTTTAAAACCATTTACAGCAACAAAATGTAACCACTGTATACACTGACTTTTAAACACAGATACTGTTTGCTGCCAAATTAGGTAACAGAATGGTAAATGTGAAATCAAGATCAAAATGGAACAAATGCTGCCACACGAGTGCAGGTTTTTGGCCACCAGGAGAAAATTACTTTTTCATTACTTCTAAGAAAATATTTTTTATTGCAGGAGCAGATAACAGAGTGAAAACTAGGTGAGAGGAGACGTTAGATTTTTTGATATTTTTCTTTCTTCTCTGACAAAATAAAAAGTTGGTTTTCTTTCATTTCCTTAAATTCACTCTTCAAAAGACTATTTACCCCTGGTAGCAGGGACTAGGGTCATTTGCACTGTCTGTCCCATTTGCCACTTACTGTGTGACATAGGTGTTTCTTTTATCTGCCCCTTCCAAGTTTCAGTCAATTCACTATCACAGAAATTTCATGGTCAGAACAAATTGTGCACATAAATATAAAAATAGAGAACACACAGGGAGTAACTACTTGGGTTTTGATTTTCTCTCACTGGTGTATTACTCACCAAAGACATCCCAACCTGAAGAAATGTCCCTTTGCCTGCCTCTGTTCCTGGCTACACTCCAGGGAAATGACTTTTATATAAACTTACAATTCTTCTCTCCAAATCTTAGGCTGACATGAAGTTTTTCTTTGTTGATCCACTACAACAAATGATTGACCACTGCCAAAATTCTTACAGGGAGGCAGGAAGGAAAGAAATGCAACAGAAAGAAGCACAAACCATTCAAGCAATTGTGTTATGAAAACCTCCTTCTGCCTGAGACAGAGGCAAACCCTCTTCGAAGGGAAGAACTTCCATTTGAAAATTATTAACACTTCCTACTTTGTAGGTTGCAGTTGGTCGTGTAACTAGACAAGGGGAAAACTCTGCTTTTCTAAAATGTTTAGGCTACAAAGGCGGCAAACCCATTGTCCTGATGGAGCTTGAGAGCTGTTATGAGCCAGACCAGAGAATGCCATGGTCCTCACACACTGGTTATAATAGCACAGATCTACAGAGCATTGCCTTAGTGGAGAGCTCAGCTTCCAGCACAGGCTCAGCAGCCACCAGAAGTCATCTCACCTATGTTCTTGCTCCCCTGCTGCAGAGTGCAAGTGAACAATAGCCCTCCAAATCACTCTCAAAGGACAGTGACAGGACTCAGAAGAAGGAACTACAATTCTAGAAGATTACACATAGAGAAAGGAGATGCCACAGCCTGTGTCCACTGAGGGTAAGACAGCAGCAAGGTGCTTCATTCTAATATGTGAGGTGTAAATTAAAAAACTTTCCAATAAATTATCAAACCAGTAATAAGCTAAACAGAGACAGTGATGTGATTGCTCTTATAGATTCTTCTGAAGAACTATATTTATTCTAATTCAGGACAAAAGGCTGCATTATCCTCCTTATTGGGGTTCTTTCCAGTCCTACTTTTTAATATTATGCAGTATCATACTGCTACAACCTTCAGTCCTCCAGTGACCTCATCTCTTCTTTATAGTGAAATTGGGGTAACTGAAGTATAGGCAAGAAAATGAAATACTTTTAATAGTTCATGACTCCTGACAGCGAATCTTGTGCTATGTACTATGTGTCAAAATTACTTTTCAACGAACCCACTCAAAATTACAATAGTCATTTGCATTATGCAGGATTTCAAGCTTGTGTGGTTTGATAAAAATTAAACTTACAAAATCCTTTAAACTTGGCTTTTTTATTAACAAAATGTATTAATATATGCCAGGATTTTTACAAGCATAGGAACTTAGATGTAAAGTACTTGTTACTATAACAAGAACAGCTAATTCAATTGATGGAAAACTAACTTCCCTTCTAAGTAGTGGGTTTTTTTTGTGCAAATATCAGTAAGTGCTGTTGGTGTTCACTTTTTTCTTAGAGAGTTTGGCAAGATGTTTATGTGGCCATCTTGTCAAGGCTAAATATATTTTTAGATATATATTAACAACTTCTGTATTTAAGAAACAATAGTGAAGTCGTTCAGCCTGGATTTTCCATTCACAAATGGACCCTGCATTGACTCTTCATCAGCTCTGAACTGTTGGTCAAACACAGTGTGCAACAAAGCTGTACAAAAGAATATCTTAATTCTCAGATGTTTCTGTCCATGTAGTCAGTAAACTGTCTGCTAAATGAGCTAAAACATTTTGCCTCTTCTTTAATATTCTTTAATAACACCTAATCTGCAGCAACACTTTGAAGTTAAGCTAAGCTGCTCTCTTCACTAAATTAGTGATTTTATACATTTTCTCCAATCATCAGGATGTACACTGTCTTCTAAGACTAAAAATTAACAGGGCAAATTCTTACTTGACCTTCAATGAAGAATTTTCTAAGACACTAACTACTTCACGTGGAATTATACGGCTCATGATGGCAGCAATGTCCTGAAGCAGCAGTGCTGTGTGCTACACATGCAGAGTAACCACACAAATGAGACACACCAACCAGAGAACATCTACCTTCCAGCTGAGAAAAGCTGCATCAGCCCTTGGATCCACACACGAGCAGTACCTGGTTTTATAGTAGCTAAGGATTTGGCCCTAAGGGGCTTCTTCAAGGATATAAAACTGCCCTACAAATAATAATCAATATTGCTATCCAGTGTAATGCACATCACATCTGGATTTACATGCTTTACATGTTGTGACAAAAAGAGAAAGAAAAAAGGTGCTTGCACTGGCACAAGCTCCTGGAGCAGTGAGAGATAGAATGACAGAGAAGGAAATACAGCACTCCTGACAAAGCAAAAGGAACCAAGGGTGCTGTTATGCAGAACTTAGTACTGAGACAGATGTGTATAAATCAAATTGAATTACTACAGTGAAAATGCCCCAAAGAAAGAACTCAAGGAGGAAAAAAGGTTACTCTGCAATCTTGTCATCCCACTTCTGAACACAGTCATTCTTGGTGTTGCCACTGCATGCAAAAGCGTCACAACAGCACAGATATCTGCTGCATAGCACCAAACAAGACAACCCCATCTAAACCTTAAAATCTATCTTCCATATAAAGATTCTTCACATTGCTAAATAGGTTCTAGGTACAAATCTTCAAACACCAATATCAAATAGCAGTCACAAGTCATTACTTACATTTGCTGCATCAGCAAGTTGATTTATTCAAACCTTTGTCAAAAAAAAAAAAAAGTACATGATTGTTTCTCTCAGTATGTTGATTTAAGCTGAGAGGGTATCTATCTGATTTAGTCAATGCTGTCACTTTCCATTAATTTGGGGGGGTAATGTGCCATTTAAGGCCCTGATAGCATAATGGGAAATCTAGGCAAACTGTTCCCCACTAAAGACCCAGAATCAGACTTTAAGGATTGACTGCTATCCAGATTCTGAAAAAAAGAAAAGTCAGTAACTGTTGTTTTGGGGGAGAAATGGAAGAAAAAAAAAACCCAGAAACATACATCCTATACTGTTTAAATATTGCTTTATCAGATGTTTTAGCCAAAGCTTATCTATCAATACCGGTTCCCTTCCCTTCCCCAGCAAAATCACACCAGTGCAGGTGATGTATTGTGTGTGCAGCTGAAGGACAATCTCAGCCCAGAGGTAACTCTCCCCAGCACTAACCCAGGGCTCTGGCTCTTGCTGGCTGCAGCATCTACTGGTTTTGCACAGCCCTCTGCAACTCTGGGGCACTGCTGGATTTCTCTGCAAAGTGCACTCCCTTGAAAGAAGTGCTCTGCTTTAGCTGAGAAGTGGAAGACTGTGAAAATGTGATCTTTTAAAGCTTTACTGGATCTTTTCTTACTACATTGTGATAGCAAACATCTATATCTACAAATTTCTGATTTCCTGGTGTGAGAACAAGTTCACACACATCCTTTATGGGATGTTTATGCCAATATGCAAGAACACCATCTGTACTGGTTCCAAACAAATTCACTGCATATTATATGGATAACGTTGTGAAGGAAAACTTTGCCTTTCTGAACTACAATAGAAATTTTAGCCTGTACTGTGAGGAAAATGTGTTAACATTTACAAAGACTAATTTAAATTGATATGGGCAGCTAGTATATTTTAATTGCCAATTGTATTTATTGAGTGGTAAGAATGCATGAGGTGATCTTTCACACAGTTGTAACATTTCTCACAATGTTTTAAGAATTAACTGCCAATTAATTAACCTATAACTGATAGACACACATGCAACACAAGTGAACATTCACTTTTGTGTTTTTTCATTAGTATTTTAAGGTCTTAATAAAGAAAGCATTTGTATTAAATTTAACATTTAGCATTAACATTAGCATTTAAAAAATTGTATTTGCTTAAAAAACAATGTGAATTAAGCACTGTCTCTTGACATAGTTATTTTTGAATTAAAAAGTTTTGCTTTTTCCCAACTAGTTCTGTCATTTTTCATTTCCATTCTGGGAATAATACTAGAATTAATCAAATGTCAGAGATCTGTTATTGCAAACAAGGAATCAAGTAGACATTTCTGGCCTCACGGATCTTTCCACTTCAGGAAGTTATGAAGAGAGTAGTTTTGCTGAAACTGGAAACAGCAACGTAAAGAAGATGAATGCTTGCTAAATACACCCATTTTGTACTAGGAAACCTTTTGCTATCTCAAAAATATTTTCAGGCTCTTAAAAATGTTTGAATGTAAACAACAAAGAAAATCCAGTAATGCAGTGAGGTCTTCAGATTAAATGATGACACGACAGGCAAGAAATACAGAAACTGTCAAATACTGTGTTTAGCTTTGTACACTCCCCTCATGATTCACCAGTTAGGCAAGAAACTAATAGAATAGATTCACACGTGAACAACAGGCAAGGTCTGTTTGTAACCTGTTAGAATTTCATTCACTGTCTTTTTCTAATGGACATGTTCAGCAAGTAGTCACAACTGAGCTGCACTGTGTTTCTCAGCTCATACACTTCAGTTCTCTGCCCTCTGCACATCTGCAGAAAACTGTGAAGAGCTCAACAAGATTTTAATGATTCACTGCATGGCTTTAAGTGGCTCCATAGGAACAGTCAGACAGTCCCATTCCCCCAGCAAATGGCTTTTGGAACAAGCTGCAGCAATACACACCCTGTCAGTCTTGCCTTCAGTCTGGATGCTGGTCCGGCTACGCGCGTCGTGGTCCTCCTCAAGGTCAGAGACATCTTCCAGCTCCTCAGGTGTCTGGGAAAATCAACACAGAAATGCCTCATTCTCTTTCAGCATTAGCAACTCTGGTAGCAATGTTCAACAGATACTGTCATGTGGTCTAAGATAATGTCTGACTTTAAAACAGGCTTGTTCTAGCACTGCCCTGGTTGCTAAATGTTAACTCAAAGTGTGTGAGACAGCTCTGAAGTGGTGCAGAATTCATTAAAGCACTGACTTTTAAAATGGATACTTAGGGCAGTTATTTTATATTTACATATTGTTTTACTGCTCCTAGTACAGGTGTCTTACAAGTAACCTTTACAAGACAAGAAGGGATGCCTAGATTTTTAGAACCAGAAGATTTTTCTACTTTTTTACAAGTTTTGCTCTTCAGTGGCCAGAAATAATCATCTGATCACCCTCCATCTTCAAAGTAGCCAGGGGTAATTTAGGAGGCACTTGACAGGGCCTCAGCTTTTGTCATTGGGAGGAAGGGGCTTCAGAATTGTGCCAGGTTTTGTTGCTCCACTGAGATCCAAGAGTGCACCCAGTCATCTCTGCATTCTGGGAGGAAAAGAACACGTTCCCCAGGTCTGCAGGTGACACTGCTCAGTTCCATTGAGCAGCAATCTACACTGCAGGAAAAATTAAGAGGCCCTAATTTGTTATTTGCATACATGGCATTATATCATTTTTTTCCTCCCATAAACTCCAAAACATGAGAGATTTGGGCCCATCTATATGTCTATACACACATTTTTTTTTCATTAATCAAGAAAATGTACATGTTAAAGAATCAAAAATATAGAGAACCAGACACAATATGTAACTGGCAACAGATCTACTACTGAATGATCTAGTACCAGCTTGACATCTAGCATTCCAATTAGAGGGAAACCCTGATGCTCTTAGTATCCCAAAAGCCTGACATGTCAAGAGAATCATGACAAGACTATCAGACAATCCTGCCAAAAGACAGGCAGAAAAAAATAAAAAGACATCATTTTTTACCCAGTTTTCAATCATGTCAAATAAAAGTTTTTAAATCCATGTTCTCACCTTTTTATGTTTACTGTCAAGTTATATACAAACAAGATCTGTTGAGAGGGACACTGTAGGGTTCTGTTATTTTATTTCTGTGCCCACAGCATGGTAATGGCACTATATTAAACTGAATAAATCCACCTGCATAAATTCATATCATTTGGAAAAGTGCCTCTGTGCCCAGAGGGTGGTAGAGAAACCACTAGACTTCAATGTCAGCCTTGAAACAAGGTTTTAATAGCATCCCATTACCTCAAGAGCACAGAAGTAAATTTCAGTCACTGAACAAAAACGCAGTAATTTCTATGAGATAACATTGTAAAAAACAACTCCAAGCTGGTGCAGAAGCTGGAAGAAATAAAATGCTGGTGGCTAAAAATACACCTAGACTTGCTCAAGAAAATAGACAAGCAGTCAATTTTTGGAGCAAAGATGAGTATAATGCTACACTTATAAAGTAAGTAAAAAGTACATTTTCTTTTCAAAGACTAACAGTGTGAAGAAGCTCACTCAGCTTTAGCCCTGGAATTAGACACAGTAAGAATTCCACAGTAGCCCAAAGCTGTTACCATGCAAAAGTTGTCTGAAAATCTGCAGTATGGAAGGAAAATCTGTTTTGTTATGGGTGTATGTCCATGAAATTAAAAAAATTCAACCCCACAACAAACAACAACAAACCCCTGAACTACCCAAACTCATTTTAATTGAAACACTGACAGACACTCTTACTAGAAATATTACTGTATTGTGGTTCTTAGGAATTTCTACATGTTAGTTATTTTTTTTTACCCCAGTGACCATAAAGTTATGGTAGCAGGGCACCATTCCTTCCTGGGTGAACATCTAACAGGGAATGCTTGAAAATCCCACATTTTCAGTAGTAGTTTGGGGTTTTTTCTTTTATAAAACATGAAATACAAAACCATGCATTCCAGGGCAGAATGGTTAATAATTCCGAGATAGTCACATAAGTGAATTTTAGGTCATGTCAGAAGAGCTTTATATCATCACCACTCCACAAGAAACTGGATGTATTGACAATAAGATTATTTTAGAAGGCACTGACAGAATTTTGTAGAGTTGTATTGATACTGTTTTTATGTGAAGTTGAACTATATAAGTATCACCAGACTAAATATAAAAATCTTAAGAGAGCCAAGAGGACAGGAAAATGTCACTACTGTAAGACATCTCTAAATGCCAGTCTCAGAAAAGCTTTCCATAGATGAAAACATCCATCTGGGAATCTGATCCAGCCCTTTATAACTGCAAGCTGGAGGTCTTTGGTCAAACACACCAAAACCCTACCCCATAACCTACCAAAACCCATCATAATGGGAACATGATCCACTATTTAAATATCTGCCTATGAGCACATTGGGTGTATGAACACAGGGATACTCCACATTAAGAAAACTGCACATAATGCAACTTTCTGCTGGTTTGCAATTCTATGCTCACTTTGAATGCCACAGGAAGAAAATGCCACTGCAAGTTTGAACTGGTATGGAATACCAGGGCTAGTAACACAAACAAGGGCACCATCATCCATAAACAGACATTCTGCCCAGGAAGAACAGCACAGATGGCAGATTGGAGTAAGAAGAATGGAAATTATTTCCAAGTATTGTTTAAGGGTATTTAGGACTGTGGTATAAATAGTACATAGCTTCATAGATAAACCAGAGTCTCCAGAACTGCAAGTGCCAGGAGAGCAAGATGTATGTGCTCAGGGACAGGTTGAATACAAGACAAAAATGGTAAATTCATTATTAAGACATGTGGTCTGGAATTCCCAGTAAATGTAAGGCCCAATGTTGCTGTGGAATTAAATCCTGTGTGAGACTGGCAGAACCAACCTACAAACTCATGTGTGAAGCACAGTGGTAAAAAGAGTTTGGAAATACATTTAAACAGGAAAACTTAGGAAAAAACAAAATTCCAGCAGCCACAGGAGCAAAATTCTTGAACAGGCTGTTAGGGGAGCTGGAGGAGGGGAGAAGTCAATCACCAGCTGGAGCAGCCAGAAGCAGGTTTCTGTCACTGCTGGCTGCAGGAACAGAGGAGGGTCAGGACAGGACAGGACAGGGTTCTGCCCCAGCCTCCTGGGCCAGGATTCCAGCAGAAATACTCAGTCATTAGCAAAAAGCCTCTGTTGCCCCCAACAAAAATGCATTGCTGGAGGTGCCTACACGTTTAACACTGTAACTGCATTATGCTGACATGTTACACAATTAGCTTTAACTCCCACATTTCAGGGCTTCTCATAGATTTGCATTTTCAATGCTTTTGCTACTGAAGTCTCAAGCTGAGGACTCAAAATGGTATTTATAGCCAAGCCTGGCGTTAATGAATTTTACACCTTCCTGGTATTCAAGCTGCAATAGCAAACCATTACTATTACACATGGGCAATTTCAGACTATGAATTACCTTTTCATCTATGAAATGAGAAACACTCTCTGGTAACAAACCTTTTAATTTGCTTTTCTCCTAGGATGTTAAAGAGAAATATTAATAAAACCAAGTCCTGGCCTTAGTGTTGAGATCTCTGCCAGTCTTTGCAAAGTGGCCAAAACCTCTTTGGTTTATTTGCATTTTAATGCAAGCTCTGTAGAACAATGTGCTTGACTAGGCTTCATGGTATTTTCTCCAACACCAAGTTTCGATACACGCCCTCGTCAAATGTAATTACCCAAACAACTTTATCCAGATCATTCATTTTTAAAGGTCAAATACAC
Source organism: Ceyx melanurus (assembly GCA_024611195.1). Taxonomy (NCBI): domain Eukaryota; kingdom Metazoa; phylum Chordata; class Aves; order Coraciiformes; family Alcedinidae; genus Ceyx; species Ceyx melanurus. The sequence goes on along the minus strand of JANHGL010009267.1, from coordinate 50,094 downwards.
CCACAAAACCATCAATCCTGCAAATAACAGGTCTTGGCTGTTAAAAACAATGCAGAGCCAAGTCTAAAATCTCCAATATACAATGTAAATGGACAGAGGCATCATGATGTGAGAGAAAGAAGCTATCTCTCCTTATCTGACATTCAATTAAATGCTGACCTTTAAACTGTCATTACATGCTCTTATGCTTTATCTTATCTTGGTTTCAACAACCCCTATCAGTCATTCTTTTTCCCCAGTGAATACTAAAATGCAGTGCAGAATAACACCTTAAGAGGAGCTAAGCTGATGAGTGATGTCTTTATTACACCACTGCAAATACAGTTACCTGTAATATGGAAATACCACAGTGGCAACAGAAATGCTTTGTGTGCACTGCAGGAGGATCAGCATTTCTCTGTGATGTCCCTCACTGAGAACAGAATGGGTTTGAAGATATTCTCTATTCTACTCTGCACACCAGCCTAATGCTCCTATTCTGAAAATTTCATCATGTTTACAGCATGTTATTCTGTGTATAAACTACATTACATGTGTCACAAATGGTCCCTCTGCAAATATTCAGCAGTCTTGATATTTTCATGTATTAGCCACAGTACCACTGATATCCCACACAGAATGCTGCCAGATGACAGGCTGCCAAAGCTCTGATGCACTAGAGGGAGACAAAGAAATCACAACCATTATTTTTCCTGACTGCTTTTGCAAGACTCTCATATAATTGTCTAAAAGCACTTTTCAGGTTTTTTGCTAAAAACAATTAATTTGAGTGGGGTTTTTTTGGAAAACAATAGAAAACCTCAATATAAAGGGCAAGTTAAAATCCTATGTTCATGTGTCAACATGGTGAAAAGTCAATGCTATGCCAAACACTATACCCCTCTTTATCATTAAAAATTATCACACGTCTATTCCTTACATCTATTCTTGACACTTCCCTTACAATGACATATTTTGCATACCACACTATTTGGTATGAATATGCAGATGAAAAATGATGAATTAAACCACTGATCAGAACTATGTCTTTGATAGTAGCATTGTCACTTACTTCTGGCAAGGGATTTGTCATCGAGCAACAGTCAAATCATTCCCCTGCCATAGCCTGTACTCATTATGGGGAGTTCATTCCAAACATGGGTGAGAAACAGCTCTTGTTACCAACAGAAAACTGTGCAAAAGGGTTTTTATGTAGTTAAGATTAGTGGTGAGAACATCAACTTTGGTGAAGGTCAAATGGTTGGATTAACGATGAAAATACACAAAGACCTGACACACTGAAAGATATAAGTATTTTCAATAAAAACAATTATATTATATGGTAAAGAGTTTAGGCTTTAAAAATAATAAATGCCCTGAAGTTGTACTATGGGGCAAAAGTTACCTCATTACTACTGGATGCTAGGAAGCTTGCTTTACTAATTTACCACAATAAGCCAAGTTATAACATTCTGCTTCAGGAGATTAGGATAAAAAAGTGAAGATTAATCACCATTAGAAACGGGTAGAAAACACAATTCCTGTGTTTTCAGTTCTCCCTGAGCATACGTTAGGATAACAGTCTAATCAATAAATGGCCCAGGAGATGGGAAGGCTGTGAGCAGAGGAATGCAACTGAAAACTTTCAAGTAACATTTTTGAGAACTGCCTTCTGAAAATCCTTTTAATGTAAAAAACTGTGAAGTTGTCAGAGCTGAGTAAATTGAGAGAGCATTTTAGCACCAATTTTCTATTCTAAGTTACACCTCTTCTGCTAGAAATGTCTATTTCAGACCTGTTTTCTTTCCATCCTTCCTTGCAGTTTGGCTGTACTCTGGAAGCACCGAGGGTACTCTGGCAGTGCTGCTCTGGTGTAATGCCTAGAACAGCTCAAAGAGTTTCACTCCTGAACATACTGACCTAGTTATGCTGTGTGAAAGCACTGAACACATATTTATATCTGAACAGATAGGAGAAACTTGAAATTGGCCTGAAAATCACACCTAGTAATGGCATTGTAACCTCAAGGGTCAAAAGATACAACGAGTAAGATTTATAGATGAGGTTTTACAGAACAAAACAGTGTCATCAGAAAAGCAGCTAAGGTTTCAGGAGTACAAATTCTCCATCTGGTACCTGAGAACTCACGTAGAGACCTGAAAGCTTATTTACTTTTTTTCCAGTTATTTCATTGCAAGGAAACACTTTTTTTTTCCTATGACATTTTAAAAAATAATTTAAAATGCCAAGCAACATAAAAGACTGTCAAAGAAGAGCTAGTGCACACACACCTGTGCTGTAAGCAAAGTGCTTGTCTTCACTCCATGAAAACCATGACAACTAATACACAGCTCCATGCAAGGTGTATCCTCATGCTCATGAAGCAGGAAACTTGGCAGTTTCCGTTTTAAGATCAGAAAAATAATGATGAACAAGAATGCAGTAACAGTTTTTAATACAAAGAATTTGTTCTGCTGCTCTGAAGTGTGTTCCCTGTTTCCTGACTGGGTTGACATACATTTGCTCCATCTAGTGGGAAGCTAATTAAACCATTTCATTTGAGTGGAAATCCTTCATAAGCTGCTGTGAACAATTGGTGGAAAGCCAGTTGAGGCACTATTCTCAGTTCTGCCAGTCATCTTGATCATGGCAATCATATCTGGACAATTTTAGACTTGGGTTTGAAACTGAAGACTTCTGTTTCTAAACACTATTCCTAACAATTTGAAAATGAAAAGAGAACAGAACTTAGCACTTGTTTTTCTCTATCGTATCTTACGTATTACAAATAGTCTTACAATGTCATTACCTGGCTCATTCCAATGGCAACCAAACACATGCTTTGCATTTTGACTCGTCAAAAATTCATCATGGTACCCATTAAAAAAAAACCATCAAAAAACAAAAAACCAGTACCAAAGAACAAACTGGGAAATTCAGGTTGCTCACCCTCTCATTAGTCCCTGGGAAAAACACAGCCTGACTCCTCTTGAAACACACTGCCAGGCCCAGGAAGGACACAGTGGTGACTGTGAACAGCCAGGAAGGATCCCTCTCACCTCAGCAACCTGACTACACTCTCCCTCATTTCTGGAAGAGGGAAGAACAGTGGCTATGAGTTAGAAAGGCTCTTCACACCATCTCCTAGCTCCTAGACCCAAGCTGGAACATTAGACTCTGTATGGTTTAACAAACTGATGGACAAAATGTGATCAGATGATCAGGCTCCAAGGGGAACGTTTCCCTTTGGAGGGGAGGACCACACAAGTCTGTCCTAAGTTCAGCTGTGCCTGACATCTGGAGGAGGTGACAGTGCACACTTAGCAAGTTTACAGATGACACCAGACTGGGGGACTGGTCAATACACTGAAGGGCAGAGCTGCCATCCAGAGGGATTTCTGCACGCCAGAGGAATGGGCTGACAGGAATCTTGTAAAATTCACCAGGGATTCAAGCAAAGTCTGGCAGCTGGGAAGGGAGAATCCTCTGCCACAAAGAAAACAAGCTGGAGCTTCCCAGCTAGAAGCAGATCAGCAGAAAAGGACCTGGGGATCCTGGCACACAGCAAGCTGGGCATGAGCCAGCAGCATGGCTTGACAGTGAGAAACATCAACAGCACCCTGGGCTGTAGGAACCACAGCCAGTGAGAACATGGAGGGAAATGACTATCTGCCTTCACTTGACTCTTACTGGAGAGCACCCAGAGTGCTGGAGCTGATTTTGGCTCCCACTCAATACAAGAGGAGCATCAAGACGGTGGCTGGAACACCTGTCTTACAAGGAGAGGCTGAAGGAACTGGGCTTGTTCTGCCTAGCAAGGAAGCAGCTGCAGGGCAAAACCTGTGAGGAGATCATCAAGAGGATGGAGCTAGGGGGGAGGATGAAGGGTAATAGCCCAAGTGGGAATAAGAGATGTGCAGCCCGGCCATAAGGAAAACCTTGTTCTGCAGGACAGCCCAGTGGTGAGGCAGGCTGCCCAGGCTGTGCAGTCTCCCTTCTGAAAGGTATCCAAGACACAGCTGGTTAACACCCCTGCATGGGACAGAGGAGACCCACAGAAGACACAAAAAGCCCAAAAGCAGAGGGCATGATTACAAGTTCCCTTTAGCTAGAGCCAGTCACAGGTTCCAGGTACTTTCTCATCTTTAGTGCTTGTTTGCTTTTTTGGTGGGGTGTGAGGGGGTTTTAATGTTTAGTTTGTATTTTAATCTCACTTAATGGTGAACCTTCCATGGTGCTTCTTCCTTGTGACAGAGCAGTGAAGATACATCCACTTCTGTGAACAGGAGATCTGAAATTCAGCTTTGAAATTATGTGATACAGCCTGTTTTCCTGCAGAAACTCCCTCTCCTCCTTGGAAGACTCAATTTTTTGTGAAGAGGGAAAGTATATCCCAAAACCTTGGTCCCAAAGCCAAAACAAAAAAAACGTTTGAAGGCAGCCTGTCTTATGAAATGCATATAAAAAAAAGTGAAACCGCTTTTGGAAAACATCAATATTTTACAAGTAAAAAAAGGTGCAACAAATACCTCAAAGTGTGACAATATTAGAAAGACATTTCAGTGCTCAGAAAGGACAAAAACAAGAGACAATTCAGAATTCCATAAGAAATGTAGGTTTATCAGATGAATAAAGCCTGAAAAAATTGCAACCTCTGCAGAAAATATTCTTCTCTAACATGCCAAATGTATCAGTTACTGTTAAATGAATTATACTAAATGATTATGCTAAAAAAAAATAAATATTTCCCTTGATTAATATTTCCCTTAGCAAAACACTGCTAATGATAAGTACATTGAAGATTCTTCCTTTTGCATGTTTTAATTTTGTTTAATTTAGGAAGGTTTTATGACAAAATGATGTGAAACAAGGCAGCAAGGAATACTCCCCTCTAACAGATTAAAGGAAAAATTTATTCAGATCAGTATTTGCCCTTTGCATATTTTTTCCCAATATGCATCTTTGACAGGCTCTGCTGGTTAATGAAGTGGAAAGGGAAAAATTCAATGTAACTGTCAATTACACAGACTGTCATAAATAAAAAAAGGATCCTTAATAAATATGACATTTAAAAAAAATCTTAATTTGGTTTTCCTCACATCTAAACTAAATCTTCCCTCATGTAGTCAGAGCTTACTCTCCGTACCCATTATGAAGATGTTAACATAGATCTCCTCTCTTCTGCAACAACATTTTATAGAGCTGAACATGTATTTTTATCTTTCCCTCCCCTCTCCCCTTCTGTTGCTCTATTCACTGGGCTAGTTAAAGACCTAACCAATTTGGGATTTTTCTCATAGATCACATTTTCTAATACTCTATTTATTGTAGCTGCAATAATCAGGGTGCATTTGCTTAAACAACCAGTGAATCGTGGAGATGCTCACTACTCATTTTAGGATCATAAACCCCCTATTCCCTTATTTTTAACTAAGGTACATAAAAAAACAGAGTAACTGTAGCCAACTGTACCTCAATACATTTTTCCTGGCTACATGGGGTGAAATTGGTCTTTCAGACATCTCCAGCATTACCTGCCTTCAACAGTACATGAATAGTAAGAATTAACAAATCTAAATATTAATTTACCAAAACCAGCATAAATTCAATCAGTAGTTGGAGCTGATCTTTTCCTGGAAAGGAAACAAGCTGAGGAACAGCAACATAGATTTATCAAGAAAAAAATCACAGCAAAACAATCAAACCTACTTCTTTGATGGGATAATGCCTCTTTGAGGATAGAGAAGTTTTTATAGACATTCACATGGTCTCCTTTTAAGTAAGCTAGAGAAACAGGTTCCAGAAGAACACAGGACAATGTTTGTACATAACTGGTCAAAAAAAACCCCAACAGCTCCAAAATAATTATGAAAATTTGTCTGCCAAAATGACAAGACTTATCAAATAGAATTCAAGAGGCATCTACACTCAGCCCATGTTTTTATACACCTCTGCACAATGGAATAGAGCAGGGTTTACTAAATCTGTAGGTGATAAATTCTTCAGAGAGACTGGGATAAAAAAGCCAGTTATAGAAAGTACCATAATCTTCACTGACTGAGAAAGAAAGGAAGATGGAATATTTGGAACAAAGTCCTGAATTTAGGCAGGAAAAATCAACTGTATAAATAAGCAAGCTAAGTGGCTAAGCAGGAGCTGATAGAAAAGCAGGAAGCATTACAGTGGATGACATGAGAAGCAGGAAGCAGCCATGTTTCATTCCTCACAATAAAGACAACCAGAGCATTTTAAATACTCCAGGAACAGAGACACATGAAATAAGCCTTGTACTCAGCTCAGAGTGGAGGCTCCAGGGCAAGCACTGTACTTCCAACAGCAAAGCAACCAGCTGAAGAAAAGGTTTGCAACAAGCATGAGCATGATGTGAAGAGAAACAGTCTTTTAAGTGTACAAGAAACAAGAAGGAGGAAGACACAGCCTGTTCTCCACATCTCTGATGGACTAAACACAAGGTGCTTTAAGCTGCCACAAAGCACTTCCAAAGCAGATTTTAGAAAGGGCTTTCTAAAGGTGAGAGTGGAATAAATTGCTTGAAGACACTGGGGGGCTTCCAGCTGTGCAGGTGTCTAAGCACAGCTCAGACAAAGGAACATCAGGGAATATCTGAAGTTAATCCTGCTCTGCACAGAAAACAGCACTGACAAAGTACCACTGTGTTTGAACTACTGCCCTGTAACTGTGCAGTAAGGAAATACAAACAAATATTATACAAGATTCAGCTTTTTAAACATTGCTACCAACATTTTTTTTTTTAAAGTACTAAGGAACACCTGCTATCAAATACAAGTAAGGTCTTTACAAGAACAAGAAACTGAAACACACGTTGATATATATACAGGAATGACACTTGGATCCTAATTAGATACTGTAAATCCTGAGAAATAGATGAAAAATCATCAACAGTCACTGCATGTATTTCTTCATTAATGCAGCACACGACTGTTAATTTGTTGTAGGAGTTATTACTGCTTGGAAGTCTAAAATGGGACTTGCAACACAATGTAATGTAAAAAACACACAAATGAACAGACCCTGCACATAATTGGTCACAGTTCCCTGATTCTTATAGGAAAATCACTTTTGAAAAGTGATCACACAAATGATATCTCATTTATTTATATACATGTATTTGCCTTCATTTAGGTGTTCATGAGACACCCAGTAAACTATGCAGAACTATTTCAATCATCTAAACTCTAAGATTTTCCCTTACCTATCATAAATAAAAAACATAATCTGCTCATTGATCTGAAATTTTCATTTGGTTTTATGGAAATACGAACATATTGGCATTGACATATATGCAGCAGTATAGATATTAAGGTGCATTTCTTTAATGCAGTGCAAAAAGATTTACTATAGTACCATCAAAAAACACCCCTGCTTGCTAAATATGCACAAGGAATCATATAATGACACAGTGTTCAGATAAAGTGCATCAAGTTTGCAGAGCACCTCAGCAGAGCTATTCACTAACTGAAGTTCTTGCTCCTAACACAGTCACAGGTTTTAGTGTAGCATTGTAATAGGGCTTCCTTGGTATAGATTTGGCTCCTATTTCTTAGAGTACATGTAACAGCACAGAGGTGAACAGTATTTTTCAGTTGGAAGGGACCTCCAGTGATCATCCAGTGCAACTGCCTGATCACTTCAGGGCTGATCAAAGCATGTTTTAAATGCCTCTTGAACACTGACTGGCTTGGGGCATTGACCACCATTCTAGGTGTTCTGGTCTGTTCCAGTGTCTGACCACCCTTTCAGTACAGAAATGCTTCCACCCTAAACATGCCCTGGTGCAACATTCAGAACCATTTCTGCAGGAGAGGCACTTCAAGGAGCCCAAAGGGTTTCAGTGGTTTTTGGTGTAGGAGCTGTGGAGAATGAATGCAGTATCTGTCTGTCTACCTCAGCTGACCTCTCAGATGACCCTTCTGTAGTGGGCCTGATGAGGGTGGAGGATCAGGAGGAACCAAGTGCTCTGACAGTTGCCATCAGAGACTTTATTAAGAGCCAGTATTAAGGCTGCTGTGGATTGTTTGTCCAGAAATTCCCTTATCCTGTATGGGAAGGCAAGGTAGAGTGGTGAGTTTAACTCTGGAACTGAGACTAAGGTGCACTCAAGTCATGGTGTCAATTGTTTTGTTTTTATAGCTCAAAAACCTTCCCTGGTGTGTAGAAACTACTAAGTCCATAGACTGAGGCAGACTTAAGGTATGTGAACATGGGTCTCTGGACCTTACACTTTGTCCTTATACATCCCATCCGTCTTCTGATCTGCATCCATATGCCAAAGTACCCCTTCATATGTATGTTCCCACTTCTAACAAGACTTTCTGAATCAGGTTTTATACACTATACAATTCCTATGCATAGTTTAGTATCTTCACATTTCATACTTGACTGCAGTATTTGAGTCAAGACAAAAATCAGAATTTGTGCAGCAGTTGTTCTTTCCCAAAGAGACTGGCACCTGTCAGAATTCCAGTTCTCATGCTTTACAAAAGACAATTCTTACACTACATTAGTATCAGGCATGAGAAGTAAATCTGCAGGAGAGAAAATGAAAAAAGAATTAAAAAAAAAAAGGATAAGGAACAGAAGTGGAGAGGCTACAAAGAAACACCACTATGTGAGGTGGGACAACACACAGCTATGTTCCACAGTTCTTCAAATAATACTTTCCTGTGTCTTCATGGTGAGCTATTCATGGCAGCTGAATACTCCCTGACATGAATTTCAATTGTCCTTTTATTTTCTTCTTGTGGAGGATAGTATTTTTTGGCAATTAATAATGCTCTCCATCACATTTTTGCCTAGGTAGTAGGTAAACCTCTGAGCTCATCAACATACACAAGAATAAACAAAAAAGGAGCAGAGACATAGCCCAGGCTAAATCCCAATTATGCCAGGTAAAAGCTGCCTGCCAAACCTCTGAGCTACCTGGCAATCCTACAGCTGTGTAAGAGTGAATCACTCCATCTCAAAATACCCAGGCTGCAGGCAATACTTGCTATTGAATTTTCTAGAATAGATGATACTATGAGAAAATAAACTTTTTTATTGACAAACAGCCTAAAAATTAATCTGCATTTAACTCTTATCAGCTGAGAAATGTGGTAGTTTTACAGAAAGAACCCAGTCCTAAGAATTTTAAAGCTAGTATGTACTGCAAAAGCATGGTGTAATTCCATATACCAAAAAACCCAAACACCCAAACAAGTAACACAGCCGTGATATCAGACAGAATCACAGCATCACAAAATTATTTGGGTTGGAAGGGACCTTAAAGATCAACAATGGGGTGATAGTTTCATTCAGACAGGATGATCTTTTCATTTAGGAAAAAGGAACTTCATTCATGCAGATCCTTTCTGCAGTTAAAAGGCAACTGGAGCGAGTCTCCTGCTTTCTGATCTGTGAGCTTCCTATTCAGGGCAAGAGCAATCCAAGCAGTGAAGCCTGAGGTGGCAGCAGCTGGAAGATGCAGGCTGAAGGCTGTATTAATGGAATGGGACAGCCGAGTGGAAAGGGAAACCTAAGTTTAGGCAGACACAATTTGTTTTATTTCTGAAACGTAGCCAGTCCCAGAGGTAAACTGATTAGTCTGCAAATCTCAACACTGGCAAATGAGACCACAGTTTGCACTGGTGCTGCTCTGCTTAAAATCTGGGCAAGTTCTACTGCTGGCTTTCTTCTGGAGGTGACAAGTTTGTTTGTTGGCCACTGACCAGTCAGACTGAGACTGATCCTGCTACAGGTCCAGTGCAGTGAGATCTCACATCACCCACACACTCTTAACTGTGTGCCACAAGGGGTTTATCTTGCCTTGTGGTTAGCTCTTCCTCACTGAAACAGCAAACAAACTCAGCTCTGTTCTTCACTTGCTGAATATTAATTAAGCCTCATTCTTGCTGTTTAACACATTTGGAGTCCAGGTTTCACAAGCCTACAAACATTGTCAGGGTATCTGAAGAACCCTGGGGGGTCAGCAGAGCTCATAGGCATAGAATGCATGCCATGTTCAAGTAGGATACCAGACTGGCTTCTCACCAGGGCAAAAGGGACTGACTTCCATCCTGGTAACACATCAGCAACAGATACAAGAGAGAGAGTGTGGTTTGACACCTGCTTATCTGATTTCCTTATACACAACTTACATAGAGACAGAAGGTAAAAGACAGTCAGTGGTATGATTAATACAATCAATACAGGTGAAGAACAAAGGGTGTCAGCTATCCAGCTCTTTTTTCCCAAACCTTTTTTACTGTCACACTGCTGCCCTGAGCAAGGACACACATGACAACAGCACCAGGGCTGACACAGACCAGTGTCAAAGCACAGACTGATACAGAGCACAGCACAGAAAAACTGAGACTGTGATCAAGCACCTCATTAGTATTACATGTCTGAAGTCTAATTATGTTTTGAATACATTGGCAGTGTACCTCACTGCTTTTCTGCATCATGCTAAAAACAGCCCATCCTACCTGTAAAATAATTCCCCAGTGAAAATAATGGCAATTGGGAAGTTCCACCCAGGCCGTGAACTGTACAGATGATTATGAGCAGTGAAAGGGAGAGATTTACACTGAGCAATGCACATCTGAGAGCCAGAACTGGCACTGGCATTGACAGAGCTGATTTCAGAATAAGAACCACAGCCTGAGCTATTAACACCATGGAATGACTGCAGCCTCCACTGACAGCCTTGCATTTCTCATACTCCAGTGAACTATGTGGCAGGATGCACATTTTCATAGATTATCTGTGATCTGTAACACTTCTGATGTGCCTCCTGGTTTTATTTCCAGAAATGCAGTCCTTTCCTTTTAACAGATTAATTTCATTTCTCAGGGTTATATGTATTTTTTTTTAGACAGTAAGCAACAAATGACAAGGAAGGAATAAACTCTTTTCCTTACTGTAAAAAAAAACCAAACCCAAAAACCTTCAGCAAAGATTTTACTGTTCCAGAAAAATTACTGCCTTCTGCTTAATTTTCCAATGAGCTACTAAATTAGAGCTACCAAATAATTCTGGAAAGTTCTGTTTTCCTGAAAGAGATTGATACATTTATTAATTAAAATATAAGCATATATGACACTGTTTCATTGTAATTTAATCCTTGAGCTGGGAAGACATGAAATTTAAAGTAGCAAGTGAAAACTGTGCATGACATCCCTTTCCATACAAAAAATAATTGGCATCTCTGTCTGAACCAGTTACCCCAGCACTAAGAGACTTTGATGGCAAGCCATGTTATCAATTTGCTGCTGAGAAGTTCTTAATTCCCAGCCTTGCATGATGCCTGCAGCTCTGCAGCCTGGGCAGAAGACAACATAGGTTTGCCAGGATGGATAACTGTGCACTTCTATTGTAATGGCTACAGTATGCAGCTGACACTGTCACCACTGCCTCCTGCAGCAGCCTTCCTGAAATCATTCACTATTTTTCTTCCTCACACCCATAAAGCTTTTTCTTTCTTTTTTTAAGCTGACACAACACAACATCTTTCCCATTAGCTGATACTTCACAAACTGGAAATCTAAGGCAGATGAATACAAAGAATAAAAAAGAGAAGATATGTCATACAGTCATGTGCTGAATGTAACCAAGCAGGCATAACCACAGCAAACAGTGGGGGAAGTATTACAGCCTAACATGCAGCCTAAGAGCAACCAGCTTGCTTTTATAAATAAGATTCAGTGCACACTACTGCTTTGTTTGCCTCATCAACTCTCCATGACTGTTTAACACCAATACATAAAAGAAGAAAACAGGGAAGTCAGAGTTGGCTTGACAGGGCCCTGGGTCACACTCTTGCTTCCTACAGGAGATTGGACCAGATGATCTCCTGAGGTCCCTTCTGTCTGGAATTCTCTGGGTATGTTTGCCTTCACTACTCCCCTAAAACTGCTCCCATGTAGTCAGTCCTAGAGTCACCTGGATGGCACATGTGAACTGCCACTTGGAAGGGAAACAATACCTGCACACAAGATGCAGCCTGACAAGATCAATTGCTTTCTCATGTGCTTACACATGCAATTAGAGAAGAGTCTGTTACTCCAACATACACATAAAACAGTATGGAAATTCTCCCTATTCTTGCTCAGAAGGTGGCAGCTGCTCTCAACACTCCTACGCTACGGGATGATTTCTCTGTATGGAAACAATACAGTATATGGGTGGAAAAGAGTACTGGAATTGCACATATGGGGATGGAGTGCTTATTTCCCTACTTGCTATCCATTTGATATGTAAAAAGAATTCAGAATCTACAATCAGCAATCTCCCTGTAAAAGCAGAGCAAATGGCTGGAGCATGGCAACAGCAGCAGTCAGAAGGATGTACAATAAACTGAAAGTGAAACATCTTAGTCTGAGAGTGCAGGAATGTAGAAGCACAAACCTCACATTGTTTATCTTTTGTTCTAAAAAACAGTAATAAGAAAAAAAACCTCATAATTCCCCCAACTACCCTGCTGCCTGTAATTCAAGGGTTTCAGCAAAGGGGACCTGAAGATATGGGAGGAAAAGGGCCATCCCTCCTTGGGTGAAATAATGTCTTGTGCTTTGGCCTCCACTCCCATGGCTGTCCTAAAAAGGTGAGCAAATGCTTTTGCCTCTTCTGTCTCCCTCCTTCTACCTGAGATGTGAGATCCTAACACACCATCTGTTTCCAACATCAGTGTATTAATCTATTCTTATACTAACAAAGTTTTACATTTTTCTGTGGAAACCTCTCTGAAGAGCACAGTTGTTATAGCAACTGTGACAACTCCAAACTCTTAAGTTACTCTTCTTAGGATAGCAACCTGCTCACATGTTCCAGAAAACAGGATGCAAATTTCAAAGAAAACAAGAGGGTGGGTTTTTATTTACAGATAGACTACTGAGCAGCTTTTTGCTCAATAAAGCAACAAAACCAGCATGGTCACCTGGTTTGAAGATATTCAAGGCCTTAAAAGTATGAAACTGCCAGAAAATCAGACCTTTCAGAGTTTGTTATATGGTATATACACTTGAAATACAAGCAAAATGATATGTGTAGTTGTTTGCCAGTGAAGAGAGATCAGCTTTACTTATTCGGACACAAACTGACCTGGTACTGGGAATAAGGGAGAGGCTTATGGATTGGAAAAGACAATGGAAACATCTTTCATGGGGAAAAAAAAAAGAAATATATATACAAAAGCAGTATCAAACTCAACCCCACTGATGGCAACTGTGTCACTGTCACCACTGATGCTGTGGAGCAGGCACTGGGGAAGTCTCAGACTGGCCTCAGCAAGAGACAGGAACTGGATGCAGGAGCTGGATTTGGAAAAACATGGCTTGGGATTGAAGACAGAATAGATTCTGTCCATCCCTCCTGGATGAGAGCCACTGAAAATGAGAGCTTGAGCCCTATGATCCATCACTATATATTGAATTATGGCACATAACACCTCCCTGGTCAGTTCAGTGTCACCTATTCTGGCTGCCTTCTACTCTCTGGACCCATAACATAGTGTACAAGGTTTTGCAGCCAGCAACCCTACTCTGGATCCTTAGAAGCAGCTCTACACATTGGCCATAGTTATCTCTGCAAGAAAAGGCTGTCTACAACAACATGCCATTAACTTCAGAAAGTGCTATCAGTTAGAAGAGACTCTACTGAAAAGTAAAAGCCCTGAACAGAATGAGTTCTCTTCTAACTCAAACCAGGACAACTTACCATCTTCCTTTCCAAGAAGTGCATGTTCTGCAAATTCCTGTAACTCTGCCAGATACAAGAGATCGAAGTCTGCTGGGATGTCTCTTACTAAAGAAATCAAGTGCACTGAAGAGCTCACTAGCTCTGCTGTGGATCTACTCTTACATTTCTTTGAAACAGAAAGAAAAACACCCAGAATTTGCAAGCAACAAAAGGGTAAAAAGGGAACCCAGCCCAAGGGTTTTCTGATGTAGCCAAACCGTTTTTATAGGCGTCGTGCTGCAGACACCTGAATGTCTTCAATGATTTGCCAAGGAAATTAAACCCACAGTAAAACTCTACTAGCTAATGAAATCAGATGGCAAGGAATGGAAGGGGGATACAAGGAGGATCTAGCAGAAAGAAGGCTCTGCCTCTGGTTTGGGGGGGCCTAGGGTGGGTGGAAGCAGGTGCAGAGATCATGCACAACATGGTGCAGAGAATGGCTGCTCAGCATTAATAAAGGAACAATCTGCAAAATAAACACTCAAAAAGCTTAAAACCATAAACTCTGAGGGAACCTGCAGTCTCCATACTAGAATTCTGAAAGAACTAACACATAGAATGCACATTCAGCAGGAAGCATCTGTATCAAATGATGCACTGTATCAGATAAGAACTACCATCTCAATACACACCTCTTTTATTACAGAACACGGGTTCCTTATTCACTGCTTCCATCAACACAGAGTAGTAAAAGCATTTTGAATAAAGTATATACACATTTTTCCCTCTTCTTCCTCTCCAGAAAATGTCTAGAAGTTTACTTCTTTATCCTCCAATAAAAATAAAGAATACCATGAAGCTATGATGTAGTGAACTCTTTTCCACTGTTCTTGGTCTGCTTCTGTTAGGATGACTTTCTTACAGCTTCACCTATCAGCAACTATTATACATTTGTAGTCATTACCACTTTCAACTTTAATATCCCAGTGGGACAGTAGTAGCTCTTACTTCAATCCAGCTGTCTCATATTCTTCAACTACAGTTCATATAGACACTCCTTTAAAAAAAAAACCCCAAAGTTCTAGCATCAGTCTTAATATTCTACAACACTTAATATGTGTTATCTCCAAAACTGGCAATTTGTTTCCTTTAACACTGCCATGTATTTCACGTGGCAGAATTTTTGTCTGTAATTCTACTATCCATCCTCATCTATTTCTGGAACAGTAATATCCTGACTAAACCACTATCCAGATAATGTCCACGTGTTTCTGGGCTCCCAAAGCCTCTACAATTTAACACAAGTCAAATGTTACAAGAGTCAAACTATAACTGAGGAATGTGAACACTGATAAGCACATGCCCTGGAAGAAGTATCTGATGATTTCAAATCAACAGCTACCACTGGATGCATTGCTCCCTGCAAGTGAAACAATGAGAAAAACCTTAAGGCCTTGTCCTGCAGTTCCCAAGGCACTGCTGTTTCAGCCCATCAGTGCAGCACACCTTCCACTATTAAGTTGCTCTCCATTGTTATTCGTATTGTACTGCAGGACTGGAATCAATGTTTTATGTATCTGTGTCTAAGCCTGGATGCTGCAAAGCATATCTGATAGTCTGCATTAACAACAGTGTTTGGCAGCATCTGAGAGGTAGGAACTATGCAGTCTCTCTGTGTAATTACATGGTTGAAATGCTTCCCAAGGAACAGACCTGAAGAGTTTCTGCTTTTACTTTGATGTTGAAAAATTGTTCCCAGTGAATCAATGTCCTTGTTCGTTTACACTTCTCAATTATATTTTGATCAATGATTTCTTTCCCCCATTCAGTCTTGCAATGCCCTGTAATCAGCAATGCCTTCTTCTTTGGCACTGGATCAGTAAGCCCCTGTAAGCTGGCCACAGAGCACTTGCTTCCTGGTAAAAGCACACACCTGAATAACCATCACATTTACCAGAGCTTCTGAAAGGCAGCATGAAATGGAAGTGGCATTGTCTGGAATGTAAACACATCCTGGCTCAAAAAATGAATGCCAGGCTTTGCTCAGCACTCTGTGCTGGTAGTCTGAATCTATTCAGGGATGGAGTAGCTGACTATCATTTCACCAACCTACAAAACCCTCCCATGACAGTATCTAAATAATCATCTTCATTAAGTAGAAAGCTGCATGTGTCCCTTGTAACAATTTTTCTTTTTTTTTTTAATCTCCTGAGCTTTTGCCAGGACTGCAATTTTGGGCTGTTGAACACATTCAAATAGAGCTGGAAACACTTCAAGCCAAATCATACACTGTTCAAGGAAATGGAAAGTTCAGCAGAGGTGGAGACAGGCTCCTATCTCATTTGCCGTAACTTCAGTTCAGGGGAGGAGGAGATCTGCTCCTTGCTGCCCACAGCTTCATGGATAGTCACCAAGGTAATATGTGACACTTAGTTGTTTCTTGCCTTGTCAAAGTCACTTGCACAGCAGAAGTGGCAAGTGGTGCTGACAGAAACCATGATATGAACATGATGTGCATTCAGGTGGTGTGCAGTGATTTGCAGTTTCACAGATGCATGATGCACTTCCACAGCACACACACACACACACACACTGAACTCACTGTGCTCTGTGCCTGTGTACAGCCTTCTCAACAAACACATTTTCCCTTGTGTTCCAGAAATACAGGGGCTCTAACACCCTTTTCTGAGTGACACATGCACACACACATCACAGAAGACTGGAAGAACATACACTCAACAGCTGCCTGCAGAGCAGTGTCTGTGTCTTCAGACAGTGTAAAGCTTTGTTAAGCTCTGCAGTGAATTCCCCCCCCAGAATAAAAGCTCTATAAAGGAATTCAGTCATGATCAGTTGGAGTTCCAAATTTCCCAGATCAGTTCAATCTAGATATAAACATAGGGACCTTGTTCCTATATACAGCTTTAAATTCTCCTGAAAATGCCCAGATGTCCTGAACTACCTTTGAAATGAGTATGAAATGAATCTAAAACTTACCCGAATCATCATGACTGAGCATCTGATGTTATGAATTGTATCATACACCTTCTTAGAAATATCCACAAACTGGTTATCATCAAAGAGATGCACTGTGTTCTTGCTTATGCTCTCCAACGCAATATTTACTTGACTAATAAACTCTGGAATCACTATTTAAAAAAAAGAAAACACAAACAAAATTCAGTGAGCATGAAAAGGATAAAATGTGCTTCTTCCTTCTGGCAAATTGCCTCACATTGGTTAAACCTTTAGTTAAAACAACATTATAGTAATAACATGGTTACAGTTAAGTGGGAATATACATTTAGCTTTGATGTCAGTGATAAAAAGTGCCCTTGGTGTACAATGGTGTACACTGAAAGCTATGGATGCTTATACAGTGCTACAAAGAAGAATAAAGCTTTATGACCTTTGGTGAGCTGGTACCACTATATCTCTCTTGATCCTTCTTGTAATTCCAAGCAAAGGAAACCCAACAGACAGAACACAGACTGAAGAGAGAATGCAGCTAGAAAGCCCACCATGCACAGAAGGACCTCAGACAAGTTCAGATCAAACTCATTTACAACAACCCATTTCCTATCACTGGGAGACTGAAGACACAGAAGAAATGGAAAGTAGAGATAGAACTCAACTCCTGTAATATTCCGTACAAATAACTTGGACCTTGTGGAACAAAAGCTTTCTTCAGACAATGTCTGAATTGCAAATACAAGTATAATAAACTTTCTATCCCCTCCTCCACAATTACATGCTGTGTGACTCATAAATTCATACTCCTTGAAAGCAGCAATACCAATACCCAAAGTATGAATCATGTCAGGAAAACTCTAAAGCATGTCATAAATTTTTATGCAGACAAAGGTTCCACTGAGGTCAACAGAGCTTTGGAATCAGAAAACCTGCCAACATACACTTTAAACATTAGGAAAGATGCCTCAAGAACTGTAGATGGAGGAATCCACATAACCGTGGAAGGCATTTAAATTTACTCTTAAACTACAGTAACTTCACTCTAAGTTCAGCTGTTCCTAGACAGTGCACAACAGTTACTCCATGTGCCAGTTTTCAGAAATAACAAACTTCAATTAAGAGTGGGAAGGCTCATTTTCTTCTGTAAAATAAGTCTCTGCAAGCATGAGACAAGCAGATGCCATTTAACTTGAGAAATAGGATATTTAACAACCATTCTTCCCTCTTCACATTGTCACTTCAATTACTTTCCCTTCTGAAAAGGCCAGTAGGAAGTTATATTTACATCTAACTAGACATTCAGCCCTTTATATCCATTGCAAAAGTGCTGCAAAGTTGATTTCCAGGAACTCAAGGCTTCCAGTTGTTTTCCACAGCCTCCTATATTCTGACTTATCAGTTCATTATCCTTCATATACATTCACATGGTGGCTATAGGAGTTCTTATCCATGCATCAATGGCATCACAATGTTGCAATGGTTCAGGCATCACTCTGCATTAAGTGAACTACATGAATATTACATGAAAAATATGCATCTTGGCTGTATTCTGCTTATTATTCTGGGCAGCCTAAATATAGAGATGGGATACAAGTAAATTTAAATTGGCTAGGATTAATTTTTTCAAACTTACAAAACCAAAGAAAAATTAAACAAGTTCTAAATAAAACAGCAAATGTCAAGTGCTGTACATTTGAGAATTATTATTATTAGATTGTTGTGGCTTTCATATTAAAACATTTTACAAGAAAACATTACAATTTTTATTAGTATTTTTCTATTTTTTTCTCAAGGGACACTGAGCAAATAAGAAGTGAAAACTCAGGAAACTTTTCACAGTTCTTTCTGTTCTCACTCGTTGTTTCTGCACTTGGAATGCCACAGTTTCTCCAGGGTGCTGGCTCACTGAATGCACACAGACACACCAGCTCAGGAGAAAGCACTGGTGGTCAACAAACAAACCTTCTACTTCAATGTTTATTTGCATTTATGAACACTGTGAGCAACTTATTGTATGGTGCAAATGACCTGGAAAAAGGTTCAAGAGCTCCCACTAGAATGAAGACTGAAAAACTACTCCTTCAAAGGCAGCTTTGAAATGGAAATGAGGACACAGTGCTCAGATGAATCAGCAAAGGTCTCTGTGCAGACCTACAGATCCCAGCTACAGGTAGGCTCTGCAAGACTGCCACAGCTATTAATTGAACTGCAGTTCAACGACCTTTCTACAAAGAGCAGGCTTTGCTTGGACAGTAAGCCACCCAGAGATGACATCTGTGCTGAACTAAAAGCTGCAGGACCTTTGGTAGGAGATAGGAAACCATGAGCAGCCTTCCTAAAAAATTTTTTCTTGCCAATACACAAAAATAGATAACACCCAGGGTGAATAAGAAGTTTCAACTAGTGATGCACTCAGAATAAAAATCACATAAAGGTTAGTACCTGAACTGAACACTTCTAATATCAAAGAGAGTAAAGACTGCAACATAATGTAATGAGAATGGCACAGGGAGCATTTGCTATAGGAATGGGACTCTCCATCTTCCCCATGTAGTTGAAGAAATTTAATTTTTACAAAGAAGACCATTATATTAAAAAAAACCAATAAAAAAAAAAACCACAAAAAAAGCCACAAAAAAACAAACCTGGAGAAAGACTGAGTGAAAAAAAAGGTTTTCCTCCTCAAGGTAATAAAATCAGGATCAATTACTGTTGATAAATAAGGATTTTAACAGGAGGAAAGAAAGATATGAGAACTTCCAAAAGCCCACCAGAAGACAGATCTAAAAAAACAAGCAAAAGCCAGAAAGCATGGTTATGTAAGGCTTAAAAAGATGCTGAATGAACCCAATATGAAACTAGTATGTCAAGGGGTTTTATTCAGATCACATAAATGAAGGAAATTTGCACCCAGGTAAATTCAAAGAGCTGAGCACAACCTAGACTCTATGCCAAGCCTGTTTCAATCACTAATCTTAATCCTCCTTTTAACTCATTATGTCTTCCTATTGATTAACTTCCAGACAGGAATCACCAGCTCCACTAAAATACTGAAAACCATCCATTGTTTCATCAGTAAAATGGCAAAACCAGAGGCTTGGCAAAAAGATATGAAATCCCAGGAAGAACTAAGGTCTCCAAGCAAGTCCTGAGACCAAAACTGAGTAACACTGCAGCTCAAGGTACCACAATTGCACTGTCTTCTGCCATCCAGGAATTAACTCCTGACAAAGAAAACACTGAAGGTAGTTAATACACTAGCACTCCTAACAGGGCTGAGTGCACCTGACAATAAACCTTGGAAGAGACTTCATTCAGAGGAAAAAAAGCTCTCATTTATTTAAACTCAAGGCTACAAAACTGATCTTGGGGCACCTCAAAACAGCCCGTGAATGTCCCCATTTCTGTCCATCAGCCTGAAGGAACTCCTCAGAGCTAAGCCAATCACAGGTGACTCCAGAGCTCTTAATACAGAGAGAAAACGCTGCCTCAAGCAAAAGCCATCACTGGGACCAGTATCTTTATGGAAAACTCCACTGATCAATTAGCATGGAAGTCAATGTGATCTGTACACACACTTTGCTTTCTGAGGATTTACACTGCTTTCCAGTTGCAGGAATTCACCTGAAGTGAAGCATAAGCAAAGCATGGTTGAATAGATTAAAAACACAGCTAACACTTAAAAGCAGTGTAAATAAGAAATACAGTTAATAACTGCAAAGTCTTTATTCAGTACTTTTTCTTTCATTTCACTCTTTGAGGCCAAAGAACAGTTTGTGCTTCTTGTGATTTACAAACAAGTATTTTTAATCTCTTCTGGAGTGGTATCTAAAAATTTCAGGTAGTATAACATTGTATATTCCAGTAAATCTTTACTGGAATAAAGAATTTTACTTCTAAGTATTATGTCTATTCTTAATGCCAGTTCAATAGAAACTGGTATATAAATAACTAATAAATAAATCCAAGAAAATACAACTAAGCTTGGGCAACTGTGCTGGCCAAAGAAGGTAATTTGAATTACAGAAAGAAGATTGAGATACGCCACCCAAGGCTATTTAGAATGAAGTAAACTGTTTCATATCTGATAGAAACATCCTCATTAAATGCATTCACTGCAAAAGGTTGAAATCAACATAAAGTGGCTTTGAAACTCCATTTATGACTATTAGAAATCCACAGAATAGATTGCTAAGATCAAGATCAAGCTGTTTCTAAATTTGATTTCACTATGGTAAAGACCCAACTATTCACACTCTCTCTCCATGGTACTTGCACAGCCTGAGAAATGCACAAACACTGCAGCTGGGGATTAAGGCAGTGCCCCCAATTCAACATCACAGTTCAACACTTCACTGGTCACCTAGATTTTTTTTTTTTTCTCCTCACTGCAAAATGTGCAGAATAAAAGAGAGGATGTTTTGGTTTTGAGGGGGTAGATGGATTTCTCTGTATGACGTGTTAGAGGCAAGTCAAAGCATCTGTAAGAGCAGAAAGATACTCAGAGATCACACAAATAATATACATTTTTAAAGCTCTCTACCCGCTACACTTTGCTGCCACACTCAAGGACAGAGTGACCATGAGATCTCAGATGAGAAAAGACATTTCCCCCTAGGTCATATTGGCAAAGAATTTCAGGTTTGGGTTGTTTTTTTTTGACCATGGGGGCCTGTCTTATTTCATCAGATCCCTGCTCTTGCAGGGGCCTTTATGCCATTTATGCCATTCTCCACCCCTCCTGCACTCAAGTTGACAGTGCAGAACAGCATGACCTTTGAGGAGACACTAGGCTTAGCAGAGAGGCACCTGTGCTACCCAGAGTAGCTTGTGACACACATAAACTAAGGCTAGTGAAACTCTTAAGGCTTTATCTACAAAAAAAAGGCATGATGACCATCATCCAATCTCCACATCTACGTCCTCATGTCTAAACCAATGATGACACAACATTATGATGACAAAATTCAATGAATAGAAGTGGTTGAGTATTTTCAACCACTAGTTGAATGGTTCTGAGGTGGTTCAGCAGAATTTTGAATCTTCTACTTGAAACCCACCCTTCAGGTATTTGTAAGCATTAATTGAGATCCTCTCTGAGCCTTCTCTTCTCCAGAGGAACTGGAGATCTTCCTATGTATGTTTGGAGATCTATTCTACGGAAGACAGACTGTCTGAGCAGAGAACAGCTTTTTCATTAATTTAGGTGGGAAAGAGAAATCCTGAGTAGACTTAAAAAAAAAAAATCAGTGAAACTTGGTTGTTTGAAGTGAATAAGCATTATTAAGCTAGAGAATGGTGCTAATTAGCAAAAACCCCAAACCAGTCAGACTTTGTGAGTCTTATTACATACTGGGTTTTGTTAATTTTATGTTTAGTAAGACAATTCCTATGGAATTTGAAGTTATAAGAATAATCTTGAAGTACATAGAGGAATATTCTGGAGTAAGTAAAAAAGTCTTTAAAAAGACTGGCCTTTGAAAAGGTCATTTAGAAGATACTTAAATGAATTTAAGAGCATTCAAAAATAATTACCTCTGTTGAGCTATAATATAAATCTTATTATGACTGATCTAGAGAGTTGTACTGAAAAGACAATAGAATTCATGCAATAAATTCACCATTTTATTAGAGACTACATATCTGGGAGACAGACCCTTGGAACATGGAATATATTCTTACTCCCTGTGCAGTTGTACTGGGTCTGCCTGAGCTGCAGTTAACTTTCCCCACAGCTGCCCTCCCAGTGCTGTGCTCTGCACAGTGCTGGAAATACCTCCATGTGGTGGCTGCTGCTGGGCAGGGCTCACACAGCACCAAGGCTGTGTCCAATATTCCCCCTGCAGTAGGTTGTGGTGGACAAGATCTGGGGAGGGGACATGACTGGGACAGCTGATCCAAAATGCCCAAGGAGATATTCCATACCATGTGACATCAGCTCAAGTACAAAAGCTAGGAAAGGGTGATGGGGTGAGGCATTCTCTTGTCCCCTTCAGTAATGGCTACATCTCTGGAGCCCTGCTTCCCAAAAAGGGCCGGACACCACCTGCTGATGAGAAGTAGAGAATAAATCTTTGTTGTCCTTTGCTTCTGTGCATGTGGGCCTGCTCTGTTTTCATTAAACTGCCTTTGCCTTCACTCACGAGTTTCATCTTATTTTGGTTCCCTCGGTGCAGCTGAGAGGAATTGGGGGTGGAGTGACAGAGCAGCTTGGTGTCCAGCCAAGGTCAAACCTCCACACCTCTACAACCCCAGCTTTGTCTTGGGTTTTAGATATGAGCAGGGCTATGACACACTTAGGAATGCTGAGACTGTCTGCTTATTCCATGTGTTTACTGCTAGATCCCTGGCCTATTCCCTGAGCTTGTAACTATGAGTGCACCTTCTCTTCTCCAACACAAAGCACCTTCAGAAGATCCCCAAAGCATTCCCACTTCAATAAAAAAGGTACTCCACAAAATAATCTGTTGCTGAGTCAAGTGAATTTGTTTGTAGACATACCTTTTGTAGCTTATCAGGCACAATCCATATAAGCATTGTGCCTATAAAGACAGTGGTGGGTTTTTTTAAGTTAAAATATTTTGTGAAATTATTTTCCCTCTTCTCCAATAGATTACAATTTTTGAGTCTTAGAAGACTGGCTTCATTTATCCTCTTGAGTATGACTGTGACAATTTCTCTACCACTTTTAACTCTGTAACTTTCTATCCTACTGCACAGAGGCCGTATATACACCTACAGACTCTCACATATACTGAGGACAAGACACATGCATAAAAAAATATATATTTGAGAGCTACTAAAATGTCTGATGGCTTGCGACTGGAAAAAAGAAAATTGAAACCTGTTCTATCTGTGTGAAAATAGCGGTCCACAAGAATAGAGGATAACTTGGATGGATGTTAAGAACTATAACCAGTTTCTAGCAGTTGATTCTGTTATCAAACAGTTTCAGTGTGGCAACAGGCTACTCTCACTGATTTTGCACTGATTTTAGGCCCAGATATACAAAGCACTCTCTGATTTTTACTACCTATTATCTTCATTTCCAATTTAAAATATTATAGCAGGTGGGACGTGGCAAGTTACTGTTCTCATTTAGAGGGTAGGGAAGATTGTTAATTTAATTTAAGCATGTAGAAGTACTGGGGAAAGCCAGCTAGAACAATAAAATCAGTGGAGAAAGACTAAGTAGCTGTCACTAAATGTCTCCATCACTGAGCTTCGCTTAGTGAAAAGTCAGAAAAACCAACTGTATTTTTAAGTGGAAAGTCACAGTCTCATCCTGTAATGATCCCCAAAACACTGCTTACCTAGAAGCATACTTCCCTAGAAAAATTCAGACACATTAAAACACATTACAACTGGTAAGTTGTTTTTACAAACACAGGTTTGAAAAATGCAGAGAGGGAAAGCAAGGAAAACCAATTAATGTGGGTCTTCAGGTAATAGAAATCTCAGAAATGATGTCTATAGTGATGCCAGTGATACATTCACCTAAGTGAATGAATATACATTGAATGAATAGATGGCAATTCAATTTTTGTAAAAGAAACAAAATTGCTCTGAAATTATTTCCAAATGTCAGCTACATGGTTTACACAGCCAAGTAATGTTCACTGGAGATATGGGCATGTTTGCCTATGCAGTATTTCTGTATGTTCTTAAAACTGTACAGATCACTTTGTGCTAAAAGGCTCTGCCTTTTCCCTACAGTACAAATATTATTACTACTATTACAAAGCAACTGCTACTCTTGAAAACTCAATCACGAACATCGTCTCTAAAAATGAAATGAAAAGGAACAAAGAGAAGCACATACTGGTGTGTTTATGTCACTGACCCACCCTGCCCAAAGAGGGGTGGGGGAAAGCACATGCAAAGAGAGCTTAATTGCAGACACACTTCAACATTAGCAATGTTCACCACAGGCTCCAAATGCCTTGGCCCATGAAAAGTGGGTGCCTCTAACCCAGTGCAGTGCTCTGGAAACGGTTATGTAAGGGAAATGGTTGATAAATGAAACTAGAAAGGGGAAAATAAAGCCAGAGGGCAAGGGGCAAAGGTTTGCCATGGATTAGAAGTCAGAAGTGATAGGATAGGAAAGAAATTTTAAGTGAAAGGTGTCTCCCCTGAGCAGCAGGTGGTAAGCTCTGGTGCCTCAGCAGGGGTGAAGACCATTATTCATAGATACTTTCCCATTCTACCAAGAGTTATCTAGGTATGATAAGGAGTTGATATTCTTTGCTCCTTAAAACCTTCTTCAGCACAGATCAATGGACAAAAATATATCCCTCTGCTAACAGGTACAGTGAGAGACATGGAGGTTATAAATAATACTGTAGCTAACATGGACATTTTTAAAGGGACAAGGCTAGACTTCTTCCTGTCAGTTTGAGTAATTAAATGTCTTCAAGACTGCAACAGTCTTCAGATTTAGGCACTTAAGGAAAAGCAGGCAGCATTAAGTCCAGTTCTGTTTAATGAAGTCTGGGTAACACACAGACCCAAGAGGGAGGCAGGCAGGACTCTGTGTCTGCTGTGTGTGGCCCTGTCTCTCTGCACTCTCCAAGCTCTCAGAACTGCTGCATAAAGATAGGGCAGAACCCAGAAGAAAATCTGGCATTTGTCACCTTACATCAATGGAACAGTAACAGGTAATAGGGCACAGATTGAATATTGTACAGAAAAAGGCTCTTAACAAAAGCAAGCAGCACAACCTGAACAGGACCAAGTGCTTGCAAAGCAGGGGAGTATCTGCTGTCAGGTGCACAGTGTGGGGCTTTCCATTCTGCATTGAGCAGCACTGACTGCACGGGAGCCCAAGGGATAGAAACCTCCACAGCAGGGAAGCATTTGTCACCTGGACAATGGCAAAGGAGCCTTGTTCTACCTTGCATAATACTGTAGACACAGCATAAAAATGAACTGCATTGTTTTGGAAAGAACCACAATGGTGATTCTCTAGCCATCAGCCTTCTCTAGACTTGGCTGCTTACTCACCAGCCCAAGGGTTTTGTTCTAGACCCCTTTCTCCCAGGCTGGCATGTGCCAAGTGCTGCACTAAGGAGCACACTGCTTTCGTACACTGTAATGCTGATGACTTCAGTGTTCTGGTCCCAGTTACTGCACAACACCCTGCTCACCACAAGGAACACCAAATGAATGCCCAAATCTAAGAGGATTTGGTGTGTGCTATGCAGGAATGGTTTTAAAAAGATAATTTTAGGAATTTTTGTATCAGAGTTTCAATTATAAAAGGATCTCAAAAATTTAAGTATCACTAAGCTAAGCTGAAACATTTCTTCCCCATTACAAAAGGAATGTTTTCACTAAACAGACTTTCTGAAGGACAAAGAATGATGCAATTCAATGACAAACTGAGAAATCAGATTTCTTCAAGTAGTTTTTTACTGAAAGACGTTGAAGTTCTATTCCAAACAAGCAGGCAATACTGATTGATACAATGTTATCTCATTTTCTTCATCCTATTATATTGTCTTTGGAGTGTAAATACAGACACTTTTCAGGCCCTCCCTTTATAGCAGGGCAAGGGACACCTCAGAGTAGATTAACAAATCAGAAATTTGTAAACAAATGCAGAATTAAGAATGAACAAAACAGGAGGAAATTATCTACTCCTTCCTCACTACTCCAAGAGGAACCCTCTTTGCCTAAAATTAGTAAGATGGTTACTTCAGTAACAGACATTTTCAGTACCACACTAGCACTAAATACACTCTTCACCAGTGGTTTATGCCATTACCTATCCCATCTTATTTCAGTTTGACTTGCAATATCAAGCTCCCAAAGTACTTCTGCAGTACTATATGCTTTCTACAGAGAAAAAGGCAGAAAATCCATTTTCTTTAACAACACGTCTAAGCCACAAATCTGCAAAGAAACCCTTTCTACCCTAAAATATGCTCAGTTTATCCTTCTTAATATTTCTCATTATATAGCCACTTTTCTTTGCAGTTTTACAACAGTTTGGGATTTTTTTGTTGTTGTCCTCATTTTACATCTAAAGGGCAAAAATGAAATCTGCTTTTGCTTTTCCTTTGCACACCACACTATACTCAATACAATTCATAAAAAACAAAATACAAGAATGGAAAAGCAAGATCATTTAACAACAACAACAAAAAAGGTTATTTTTATTTCTATTTTTCTTTTCAACCCTTCATTTTAAGGCATCACACAGAGCATCTCTTTTGCAATGGCAAGAATAGTGAAATGCCAGAGTTCCATTACTACAATTTAGAGTAGGGGCTATTTTACCAAACATGGCAAGAGAATTTGTCTCCACAGAATTATTGTCAGTGGGTGTTTGCTGTCCTGAGTAACAAATAGAATAGGCTTGAGCCAAATATGTCCCTGTAATAGAAGACACAGCACATCCAACACTCTAGGGCTACACCTAGCAGAACATGAGAGAAATAACTACACTCCTCTGCCCACATCTTGCTGGAAAGAGAATGAAAAGGCACATGGGTGGTGTGTGTGACACTGCAGGGAACTCTGCTCAATGCTGCTAGAAACCAGATAACAAGACTGCTACATTTGCTGCCTTTGGCAGCAAAAATATAACCCTGTAAAATCAGCTGCATCTCAAGACATGAACAATCTCTTTCCCAACTGCAGTTTAGATTATTTCATACCTGTAAGATAAAGAATCAAAAATATCTGAATGTTACCACTGTTCCAGTCAGCCACAAGGCACAGACATTTAAGCTGGTATTATATGAAGCAATCATCACGGAGGGACAAGATGAATTGGTTTGCAATGGTGAGAAAGGGTTTCCCATGAACAGAGGGAGATGCTCACAAGCAAAAGTGGACTGCAATCTGCAGGTACAGAAAAAGGATTGCACCAGCAACATTCTTTAGACTTCTACCTCCACTTACCACCCTAAGTAGCAAACACAAACGGTGCACTTGGAATGGAAACTAATGGCTACGACCATGGAATTGTTCTAAAGAGCCTTCAAAGAACCTACAAGAGATTTCTGTCCCTCCTTTGCATACTGCCTGCTTTCAGAAAACCCACAAGGTATTAAATGACTTCACCTAAGTCTTTGGGCTCCAATATGCTCTGCCAGGACTCATGTTTCAGAGGATATGGGGTCCAACAGTGTTGAGTGGTATCTTTAGCAGTGTTTTTTTCACTATGCACAGTGCATGTGTAACCACCTTTGGGCTTCTCCTATTACATTCCTGAATAATCTGAAAGAACACACAATTTTCAAATGTACAGACATGTAGAATATTGCATTTTAATATGTAAGGCTGCTCCCTTGATTCTTATCCCAGAGGTAAAATGCATTCCAAGCAAGACTCTGATGGGTTGTTTGCACTCAGTAGACTCAGAGTAAGTGCATCTTGCATTCTGTATTTTGCCCCCTAACAGAATCCTTGCCTCAACCAACCAGGTACCATAACATTAAAAAGCATAGCTGTCAGTATTTACCTCAGAGCTCATCATCAACCAGTGACTAATTAGAAACATTGATGGATATCAGTGCTAAAAGTAGTATTAGCAGTAAGACTTTCTTTAGGCAAAGAAAGTTCTGTACAAGAACCTAGAGGACCAGTAAGAATGATTAATTGTAATAGGTGCTGCCTGCTCTGCACACACAGGCAGGGTGAACTCCAACTGCCACAGAC
Source organism: Ceyx melanurus (assembly GCA_024611195.1). Lineage (NCBI taxonomy): Eukaryota > Metazoa > Chordata > Aves > Coraciiformes > Alcedinidae > Ceyx > Ceyx melanurus. Next base: position 21,774 of record JANHGL010009267.1, on the reverse strand, counting down.
TGCTAACAGACAAGAAAGGGCTTCTCAATTATATTTTTTGCTACTTTCAATTCTATGTAGAGAGTGTGGAAAGGCTGAAAAACTTCCAGAATATTTTTTTGTTCTTTACATATAGCTTAGAGTTTAAAAAGGCTAACTGTAAGAATATCTCCTCCTTAACCTGCAATGCAGAAAGAAGACATTTTCCCCAAGACTCAGAAAAGCAGACTTCAATATAAAGATTCATGGAATGTCAGCTATCAACTCATCAAACAATGGTTAGAAACGAAGTAAAACTACACTGATTCAAACTAATGTTGCTTCTAACACTATTAAGGTATGATCTCAGAAGGTGTTCTTAGGTACTTGCTGCTTTGTCTCACAGGGCAATATAAAAGCAAGACAAGCTAAGAAACTACATACAAGATAACTGCTGTTATTTAAATCTGGAGCACTGCACAAAATCTTACTATCAGCTCTCGGGGGAAAAAAAAAAGTAAAAATAGTTTTAGCATATCACAGAGCAAACAGACACTTTGAAAAATGGAGTACTAATAGGGTATAGATGTTTATCTGGCTATCTGGAAAGTGTCAGATTCAATCATGTAGAATGATTGCAGCCATTGCAATGTTGCTCTGCTTCACCTCCACTTCATACATCATACTTGGTGCAAGAAACTTCCATTAGCATTCTGGAGAAATTCAGAGATACAGAATGAGGTATCTGCAATGTTTTTACACCAAAAATCCTCCTCAAATACTAACACTACAGATTTTTAACAGCTAGCAAGTCACTAAGGAAGAGAAAGAACTCTTCTCTGGGAATTTGAAATAGCTACTGCAGAGTATGAATGCACACATTAAAACATTTAATTACCCAGAAAAGATGACTCTCATATGGATGCAGCTGGTGTCTTACATGAGGGAAAAAAATAAATACTGTACACAGTTTGGAAACTATTTCTGCACATTGTTTGGATCAGTTTTTTCTCCTTAAAAATAAAAACAACACTCTATCAGGTCAGTCAAAGTTTTTGTCTAGCTAAGTCTTGAAAACCTCCAAGGACAGAAATTTTATTGCATTACTGTTCAACAAAATAAGCTGTTGAAACATCTGTGGCTTCTTCCAAACATTTTTGTGTATTAGGAGGGACATCAAACTCTTCACTGCCTGACCTGGCTATCAAGCTCTTAAGTGTCCCATGATGGAAGCCTGCCTACTGCTTTGTATGTCCTCAAAAAGGTGAGGGCTTCTGTGATTCAACGCCCAAGATTCCCAACTTCTGCTCTGCTGGCTGAAGATGGCTACCTTTTCTTTTTGAATTCCTGACAGCCATCATAAAGGAGCAGAAGTGACAGACACTGCAGATTCCTGCTTAGCAGGCAGATCATGCTGTGGCATGCAAATGTTACAAAATCAAATGGTTAGAAGAGTGCTAAACCCCAAAGCATTCAAAACATGTTGGGCTGTAGGGAAAAAACCCAACCAGTGTTGGTATGTCTGACCAACTGGCTCCAGGAAGCACCAGAAACAGCCAAAGCTGCTAGGTTAAGAACTAAACTGTTCCTATGTGAAAGAATCTCTAAACTAGACAAAAACTTTTGACTGTTGTAAGGCAGATGTCATTTTCAATGCACTGAACTGCTCTGAAAGACAATAGGATTATTTGAAAGTTGAATGGCAATGGAATTAACGGTTAAACTGATTTAGTGAGACACAAAAAAAAGAATAATTGACAAATGCAAAAGGCACAGTATGCTCATCACACAGTAGCATTAGGGTTTGTAAGTGCAAGACCAAGAGAACACATTATGACAACAGCATAGAAAAAACTGGCTCCAGAAAATATATTCCAAATAACCTGAAAGGTTACAGAGCTGGAAGTGGTAGCAGACTACAGGACTGCAAATGAGAGGTCCTTAACATTACAGAGATTAAGGAGATCTTCCTGTGCAAGAAAGTCAGAGCTGTAATGATTTTGATATGGCCACAGGGATAAAAAACATCCCAAGTCAGAGAGTCTGCTTCAGTTTAAAATACCTAGTACAAAGAGCAGTAGTAGTATCAGCTTAAGGAAAGGCTCTCATTATGAAGAGACTCTACTGAACAAGACCAGGTCAGTGATTCTTTAAGATGTGAAAGAAAAATGTATTAAGGGAGATATATAAAGGTTATATACACATTGGAAAGCCATGACTCATTTCTTGAAGTAGCCTCAAGTGAGGAGAAGCAGTGAAGATTAATCAGAGTAGAACATGTGGGTAATGAAGAAGGGCAACTCTACTGAAATAAAAAACAAACAAACAAAAAAACCCAACAAACCTAAACAAACTCAACCAATAAAAAATTTCTCCTGGAAGACACATAGATATAGATTTATATCTGACTGGAAAAAAAACCCCAACACTTCTTGCTCATTATTATACCATCACTCTCACTTCCCTTACAGGAATAAAAACCTGATTTTACTAGGAGCTTGGGGAAATTAAAGAAAAAAAGAAAAGAGCAGTGTTCCTACTTTAAGGAAGGCTTAAAGTGCAAGGCAAGTGTCCTCTGCTCCAGAATCCAACTGCAAGTAAACAGGGTACATGGTAAATTCATTATCATAGGATCAAGATTTAGCATTCACAAGACAGCTTCCCTAATCCAATTTCTTCCACAGATGCTGCTTAAACCCACAGACCTTGAATCCCTCCCTTCTCCCCATGTAACTAGGTGGACTAAGACCATGTACAGCACACCCATGCTGTCAACAGAACTGCACTTAATATCCTAGTTCAGGAAACTGATCTAACAACTAAAAAAAAAAAATCAAAGCTACATTTAAAACTGCAAAAAATAAAATTATTAGCTTAATCATAAACTTCAGTTTATACTAATGATATGTTTTTAATGTCAATCTCACTAACCTATCTCAAGAAGGAGGAAAGGTTTTTGAGACTGGTTTTAAAGTCTGGTGCCCTAGACAGTTAGTCTGCAGCAGGCACTCTGAAGCTTTCATCAAACAAAGCCTTTGGGAACAGTGCCCTAAAGAAAAGTTTCTTCTCAGTACCTTCAATGATCAATAAGTGCAACAGCATTTTAAAGCAAGCAAAGGGGTATTGGCATCTTAACTCCCATCCAGCATTTATAAACTACAGGGACATTAATGTTATTAACAGTGAAGAAAAGCTCTTTGTGAGCTATAGTAAATAGAGAGATGAGTAAGAAGACACAGAATTATGTGCAGGGTCATTTTTACATTTTCTGGAGTACAACAAAAATGTGATGACATTTCTTCCTAGTCTTGGTATCTTTTATACTAGAAAAGGTAAAGAGCTTCAACAGCTGATTCACACTATCCAATCTGAAGACAGAAAAGTCTCTGGAGGTGCTTGCTTCTCTCTCCCTATTTTGGCTTAGATGGCATGCCAACTGAAGAGAAATAAGTACCAATTATCAGAGTGAGCTGGAGAAAAGGGATCACAAAACCTTCTTACAGTTCCTCTTTGGTGGGTGTCTTTGGGGTGAGGGAGACCTTAACATTCTCCAACTGCAGAAAGCAGACAATCCCTACTGCAAGAGACTCAGGCAATGGACAAAAGACACTGTTGGTCATCCCACAGAATCTGTTCAAATAAGCCTGCAAACTTATATATATATATAAGGGAAGTATCTAGGAAAACACAAGGTCATTAGCTTGTGCACAAGAAAGGGAAAAGATAAATAAAAATCAGAAGAGGAAAGGAAGCTCAGATCAGATAACACTACTATCTTTTATTGCTAAGATAAATTACCTTTCCCAGAGAAAAGCAATGGAGTAGATTTAATCCACACTGCAGAATCATTTAATACAGTACTGTACAGGAAAGATCTGTTTCAGGTAGAGATCAGTATCTGATCAGTATCAGTACAGAATACATCTGGGTCAGGAAGAATAGTATCACTCTTTGGACAAGATCACAGAAAAGGACTTAAAAAAAAAGGGAACTGAAACGTGTCAAGTTTTTAAAGAGAAACAATGAATTCAACCCGAATCTCTCCAGAGCAGGTCTAAAAGTGGAATGCAATAGGCCCACTGGGGCCAAGTGTTTTCAAGCCAGGTGGAGGCAGAAGAGTTGTTCACACTGACACAAGAACAAAATGTACAGACTGGCCATGCAGAACTGCTGGATATTTGAGGAAAAACTTTTAATTAGATGTAACAGCCTTACTGAGCACTCATGGATATAATGCCTGTTCTAGCAGGGGGGTTGGACTTGATCTCTAGAGGTCCCTTCCAACCCCTAACATTCTATGATCCTATCAATCAAACAATATATAATCAATCTTCCTGCAGTCTTCTGCCTCATAACTTTCCAAATGGATCCTATGGACACCAGTCTCCTCTAACACGTGACCCCAGTAACATCTAAAGCAGGTCTACCCAGTGACCTGAATTAAGCAGCTGGTTTGTACCCTAACCATGTAATCACAGCTTCCTAACACCAATATACACAGAGTGCAAATCAAGGCTGCTGCAAAGAAAACTTCTGTTATTACCTAACTTCTAAGAGCTTGACTCCACGATATCAATGGTGCTCTTACAAGGCCTGATTAGTTTGCCTGGGGGTTTTCCTCTGACTGATGGGAAAGAAAAGGGGCAAAATGGAAATGCATCGTAACAGAATCCTGCCAAAGTGGACACTATTACACGGTGCTGCCAAGGTTCAGCTGTCAACATGTAAACACAGCTACACAACTTGTGCTAAGAAATTAAGTACCAGTTTTTAATATTTATTCTATGGAGTATTGTATTGTTGTTGAACAGCCCATTTTAACATCTCGATTATGTCTGATGTCTTCAGTTGGAAGACAGATTCAGCAATCTTAAGCTATTTTCCTGAATACACTCTAATGCAGAGAATTTAATATCTCTAAACTACTTCAACGTATGTGCTACAATTTAACCTCAGTCTTTAACAAACAGTACATGTCATCTGTTCCTCTTTAGTCACTATTTGCCTGTCCAGTTATCTCCAATTTGCATCCTTTCCATTTCTGCCTCCAATTCTCTTGTTCACTGTTTTTTATTTCTCTGTAGTTTCTGTGTATTCTGTTGTTCTATAATACTATTTTAACTAACTCTATACTCTGCCTGCAAACATTTCTCTTCATTAACAGACTAACTTTTCACTGGGAGCAAAGGATGCACTTCACTGTCCTAGTTTACTCACAGAAGCTAACTTAGGAACAAAGGGCAGCATCAATACACAGTTCTCTGCTAGTGAAGTGTCCCCTTGCAATCACGTGGCTCCTGAAAGACCCAGTAGTGACAGAATGCTTTGGGTTACACCTGAGGGCTGCAGCCTACCTGCATTTTCAATATAAGCTGAAACACAGCAAACGAAAAAAAATAAAACCATCAAGCGACCAAAAAATCTCATGTGATTTATGTCTGTTCATTGCAGATCACACAAATGCAAGTAAAAATGAAAAGTACATGTTTCTTTTTTCCATTCCTGTTGAATTATGTAAAGGAAGAGGATTCTTAGGTTTGAAGTACTGCAGAAACGTTTGAGATGACACCACACTTGATGTCCTTTGACAAAGGCAAACATCCCAACCAAAACCAGTTTTATGTCTTCCTGTCTTTTGTAGTGAGAAGGATTTGGGGACATGATCTATTACTGTCAAAGCAAGGCACCAGAACAGAAATCAGCATCAGCTCCTAACGTGTTTACAACACTACCAGCTTCCAGAAAGAAGTGCTCAGCTTTTACATGGGAATCAAAACTATGCTTTCCTGTGACTGCTGCTTCCCTGGGTATTTGTCACAGTACTTTCAGAAGTTACAAAAAAAAAAAAAAAAAAAGAATGTAATCTTGAACATTCTCAGATTTTCTCATCAAGATGTCAGAGAAGAAGATAAAACCAGGCAAGTTATTTCAAACTCTTCTCGCTATGCCGTCCCTTTTGCCACTTCATTGCAATGTCAATTCACTCTTTTTCATGTGAAGACAGTTCTGTCCTGGATGTATTTGAACTGGTTAAGAAAGAGCTCAAACAAAATTCCTGTCTTTTACTGCAGTAAAATAAAGTAAATATCAGTCCAATGATAAGATACTAGAATTTTTTTCAGACTCACAGCACTGGAATTTAGACTTCTGAGTCATGAAGCTGAATCCTGTATTCCAGAAATGTACAAACTTAATAGCCCAACTATGAGACTTCGACCACTGAAAGTATGGAAACTGTGGGAGCTCCAAAAACAGTTTTTCTTATTAAGTATATACTATGAAAGGCCAGAGATTCATTTATATAAACTACAGATCTAAACAACAGAAACCAATGATATCATAGTGCAGTTACACTACTGTTGCCAGTACAGGGCTATTCCAATATGGAATATTAAATAAAAAGTAAATGGACACTATTAATCATTTTAGGAAGTTCCTAGCTCAGTAGCCCTTAAAGTGGCAGTACACACAAATAATGAATCTGCTGCTCTAAATTTGCCTTTCAGCTGCTTAGAACAGCTGTGGTGAGGCCAATACAACTAACTGGAAAGCTGCTGCCTCATCCAGTCTCCAAACATTTATGTAAGAACTCTGGTAAAAATCTTCCATAACTTAAGAATATATGCCTTACATAAATGATGTAATTAAAAAAATTAATTAGTTGTGAACGACACAGTATCATCATAATTGGACAGCATGCTGAAAGCAGATCAGACACCACAGAGTTAGTCATTCACTTTAACTGTCACACGGAAACCAAAGTTGGTACTACTAAAGAAACCAAGAACAAGGCTAGAAATGAGACTCACCATTCTTGGTCAGGTGCTGCACATTTGCCATCACCCCTTCAGTGTAAGCCCCTGGTTCATAGTTGTCCATCTCACCCTCAACAATATGGGCCACTCTTGCAGCCCGGCCTCGGATGGCACCGGCTGCGCGATCCAAACCGTCCACGTCATGTTCTCTCAGAGCAATGATGCACTTGTTCACATCCTCCAGAATATGGCTTTCTGCAAACAGAACAACACTGCTTTTTAGATGGTGTCTGAAAGTCAGAGACATTTTAGACAGAGTTGGTTGCATTTTTTCTTCTGTTGAAATACATTGGACAGCACAGGCTTGGATAAAAAAGCTTGCAATATGAAACCTACACGGAACTGTCCTTTAAATTCTTAAAACAATGTAGTGACTGCTAGAATTCAAAGGTGCAGGAATCATAGAATCATAGATATTAGGGGTTGGAAGGGACCTAGAAGATCATCTAGTCCAACCCCCCTGCCTGAGCAGG
>JANHGL010009267.1:0-14182 GCA_024611195.1 Ceyx melanurus | reverse complement strand
ACATATTTATAAACATTAATGAGGTCCCCCCTCAGTCTCCTCCAGGCTAAAGAGCCCCAGCTCTCTCAGCCTCTCCTATATACATATAGAGAGAGAGAATACTCTCCTATAAGCAACTGCAGCAATATCATACTGTGTCAGAAAACTGTGAAAACCACAAAACAGAGTATCTGCAGAACAGGAAAATTTCAAGTGATTAAAGTTGTTATTTTGAAACCTTAATCCACTGTGACAAAAGGTTCCATATAGTGAGATTAATCCCTGTTGACAAATAATTGCCCCAACAACTCAGTTCTTTTCCATGAATCTTTAGGATGTTCATCCTATATCAAACTCCCATGTGAATAGGAAAAGCATCCTTTTTTACTGATTACTTATTTTGCTTTTACTATTACTTATCAAATTATTGCAGTAGGCATCATTATTATGAAATGTTTATTGGTTACATATTTTCCATATGATTCTTATTTACATTACTATATGGTGGTATATTATTGGTTCTATGATACTGGTGACATTCAAATAAATATGGGCAAATGTAGATCTTATATACAAATACTTTCAGTGTCAGTTACCGAAGTATTAACACAATTACACATCCCTGGCTTTCCTGCTACAGCTACATTAATTTCAGTGTCTTATTACCACACAATACTTCTCCCCTTCAGCTGTCACTGGCACTGCCTAGTGAGAGAATTCCTCTTTTCTATTATCATGCTTTCATTCATACAGTATTCAGAATCTTCCTCTTTAGAATTCATCACCACCTTACAAATTCAAAGCCACACTGAGGAAATGGGGAAACTCTCGTTTCCAACTCTTTGTTGGAGATGCTGGCAATTTCTGTGACATACACCATGATATAGAGACCCTCTGAAAATTAAAGAGTTTCAATGAGACACTAAATGGGTGATGATAAAGATGATCATTCTAGGAAAAAGATTTAAGAAAAAACAAAACAACCAACCAACCAAAAAAAAAACCCTGCACAAAATCATCCCATTACTAAATGGCTGAAAGATGTAATAAAAAAGAACCATTCCTCCATAGCTCTTTCAAAAAACCAACCAACAAAACAACCCCCACAGCAGTATGTAATTGTTATTTTCTGATTATAAGCAATATTTAACACCCAGAGGGCTTCTATTTCAGAAAGACAAAGCAACAGCTGGGAGCTGGAGAAGTGCAGCTGACCAGAAAGGTAGCCAGACTTGTCTTTGCCTAGGATGGGAGCTGAAATAAACTGACTCTGAATTCCTCAGGGATCAAACATGTTTAACTGTGGCCAATGCAGAGACAACTGTCAACCTGCTTTTGATGTTGCCTTTTAGATATAACTTTTTTTTTTTTTTAATGGCAGGTAGTTTCTCTATAGCGAGACAAATTCAGTTGCCTGACACTTCCACACTCAAAGGTGCCAAACACTCAGTACAGAAGAAACACAACTTCTCTTGAACCTTTCTTTGCTATTTCACTCAGTTCTATGTGATGTCATGTAAAGACCTCACCAAAGGGAGTTTGATGTTGATTTGTGTCCAAGTCAGAAAAGAGATTATCCTAACAGATAAATGCAACTTGCACACGGCATATTACCATTTTCAAGTCCCTCATGCAAAACTTGGAACAGTTCAAAAAGAAAGAAGATTGGCTACAGGAAAGCACAAGGAAGAAATGGTTACTCAAAAATGGATGGAAGCCACTGCTGGGTTGACACTGAAAAATTAAAACGTAGACAAATGCAGAAGGTTGACAAGCAAAGAAGAATTATACAATAAATCTTCTAAAATAAACTATTACCCTTCTGGTTTTCTGAACATCCATTTTCTCAACATTTTTCAAATGGCAATAATGAAGCTGTATTTGTGCTTAGCAAACTATTTTTTGATACTCAAAGATATATAATGAAAAAAAACAATATAAGTAGATAGGATGGAGATGAAGGAGAAAAATACTGGTACTGAAGTAAGACTGGTCATAAGACTAAAGGCTAATAGATCTAAGTAAGAATTCCAATCAAGCTAGAATACAGTAATGCAGGAGTTAGAGACAACAAAGATGTGGTATGCTAGTATTCCTATTTATACCATGAATACTGAAGAGCATATGCCATTTTTTTAGGCAAAATAATGTAAATACAAAATTTAACATATGGTACAGAAAGCAATACCCTAAAATATAATTTTAAAAACCTTAATATCTTTATGGCTTTAAAGCTTAAATACTTAAAAGTTTCATTATTAGTTCTGGTATTGAATTTCCTTTCCTACACAAAACTAGAATTTGCTTTGTCTCTCCAAAAAAGCAATACAACATTAGAAATGCAAGATGTGAAGGCAACACATCTGGTCTATCTTCAGAACTACTTCTGTCAAACTTTTCTTGCATTAAAACATTAAATGGTTCAGAGCTTACATGTTTCTTGTTCACTCACAAGACTGCCATTCAGTACAGCAGCATTCAATCACACTTTCTATTACACAATACACTATACAAAGACAACCACTAAGGGCTTGGTCCTGAGTGAACACAAAGGCAGGGCTCTGCTGACATCTACCAAGTGGAACCTCCATAATGGAAAAACCATAGTTAACTGGTTATCTGTGTGAGCTGAATCTCAAGTCCATTTTAAAGCATACATTGCATGGGGCCGAATGGAAATACTTTATAAATGGAACCCATGATGGAAAGCTCCCAGTTTCCAAACTCCTCTAAGATAGTGACAACACTCCCATAGAGAAAGAAAAAGCAAGCTTGAGCTCAGGTGCTCAACAGAAATGCAGTTAGATCTCTATGTTGTGGGCTGAGATCCCAATTAGCTGCTTCCCTACCAAATGGTAAGACTACTTTTAAGTAATTTTAGAATCTAATTATCAAAACCCTTAAATAAAGAGGGAATATAAATCAGAATGTGATATATTCTTACAGATACTATGTTCCAAAAAGTTAGACACAGGTTAACTGTATACTGTCCATCCACCTTGTACTGTAAGAGATGTGCAGTATCTTTTTTTTGCTCTATGCATACATCATGGCATCTGAGGTCAGCTGAGAACTTGACAAATACCATCTTAAGTCAAAAACTCACAAGCTCTTGTCAGCATGGCAGAATGCACAGGCAATGTGTGCCCTCAAAAAGCATAAATGACCTTGTCCCCTGGTACCAGCAGTAGTCCTGAATATCCATAACCAAAACAAAGTCTCTCACAATGTTCTCAAGCTCTGCCCAGTGAGGTACTTCACAATCAATAACCTTGCTTAACTTAATTTTCCCAAGGCACACACAAGCTTTACATTTGCCTTAGCACATCTAAAGGAAAGGGAAAGAATTCAGCCCTGATCACAGTCCAGATAAAACTGTTTTAACCTGTGTGTTTCTTGCAGCTGTTTCCTCCTCCTATGCAACATGTATTAGATCAGCTTTTGATTTTCATCCAAGTATCTTACTTTTCCAAGCAGAAAAGGAAGACTGGACTGAGCACCATCTCTTTGTCATAGCTCTTACAGCAGACACTGAGTCAACTGTCACAGTGCACTGAGAGATGTTTAAAGAAAAGGGCAGACTGCCAGGGTCTGCACAGCAATTATCACAAGTGGTGCACTTGCCCCAGGGACCTCCCTGTTAGTCCTACTGGCCAAAACTCCTACCTCGGCTGAGCTAGCCACTGGATAATAAAGTGTCTTTCACAAGGCCATGGCTCAGGCTACCTCTGGAGAAAATCAACAGCTCTTCCTTTGCATGTCATATAAAGGAAGAGATAGGGGATGCCCCTCCACTCCACTTGGCACAGAGAAGGCCTCAGTTGAAGCAATTTTTATTAAACCTACTCCACTCACTTAAAATTGTGGATGAAATGGAGACATTAGAGAAAAAAAAAAATTATTAGAGATTTAAGAAACATAGTCTATGGAGAAGCATTAGCAATCTCCATTTGTTTGGTCTCTTGAAGACAAGCCAGAAAATAAAATACACTTTCTTGAAGGCCCCAAGTCATAAAGTGAGATGTAGAAATGTATGCAGCAATGGTTTAGCCTGACCAAAATGATTGCTATCTTTGACCATCTGTTGGCATGATAAAATGGAAAGCAAAGAAACTTAGTACAAGAAGTTACCATCCTTTCAGACCACTCCTACTCCCTGGACATGGCACTTTATAGTGCTAGGCACAACATGGTTCCAAGTTTTACAATGATGACACTACCTAGTGTGGCAAAAGATGTGCTCCCACAGACTCACAATGCTTTGGTGAACCCCAAATATATATATATATTTGAAAGCAAATAATTATTAATGATCTTCTAACTTAGATTTAGCAATTTCTGTTGCTCATGTTAAGAGAACAAGACCTCTAAGCAGAAGGTGCAAGCCCCAGCATCCTGTATTTAGAGAAAAAAGAACTTGTGTTTAATTCCCACCTTTTTAGTACATAGTGAACTTCAGAGAATACTCAAGGCTAAATCTCCATGAGCAATCTGATGAAATACATTTTCTTGGCACATGGGCCTCTTCTAATGCAATAACTACATTCTATAAGCAAGACAGTGTCTTAGTCACTATTCAAAAAAGAAATCACTGGTAATCACTTATTGTTCAAAGTCCCTGGCAGCTTCAATAGAGAAGTTCTTAAATGGATAAAGTGCAGAAAAAGAATTACTCAGAACAAGGAATATAAATATCCTTTCTTCTCTGATTGTATTAACTATATTTTGTCTGTCAAAAGTAAGAACCTAGATTATAATTTCTAATACTACCTGTTACCAATCCAGTTGATAACACTGTCATTCTGTCTCAGACTAAGAGTGTATTGAGAAGCAGGACACACAATGGTCTGGTTCTTAAACACACACACGGTGCTTCCAAAATGGTAGTTTCAGACACAGCTAGAAAATAAAATGCACATAAGTGTCCACTGTTATGTCCATCTTAAGGCAAGGAGGAGAATCCAGAAAGCTGTGGGCTAAGGTTTCACCTCAGCTCCTGGAAAAACTATGGATTAAAACCTCCAAGATGGCACTTCCAGGCACATGAAAGACAATCACCTCCATGGGTGAGGGCAGTGCACTGGTTATTGCTCACATGAGAAGATAATAGGCATGCCTCGTGTCAGTGGGTGCTGGGTTGCAAGGACTCGTTTTCCTGAAGCAAGAACATGCTCAGAAGTATGAGTTAACGAGAGAAAACTGCATTCTGACTGCTCACTACCATGGGACATAAGCACCAATATATGGTGGCTATTCTCAGAGTGAGCTGAACACTGTAAGACAAAAGCTACCAGACGACAGAACAGGGATGGAAAGTGAAGATGAATGTGGTCAGAGGAAAGAGGATGGCAAAATAGCACTGCCACAGGCAAGTTACTGGATGTTCTTCAGGATCTATCCCTAAGTGTGCAAGTCCCTGTAGATGCCTTTTCAAAAGCAACACTTTAAATTGTGTAATAAATTTCTTAGGTTTTTAGAAACTTTGACTGGTATTCTGAAATATTAACTTCAGTTCTGTTCACAAAAACTACTAACTCAAGTGTGCATTTCTTTCAGATTTTACCTTAGGGTGAACAAAGTATTGATGATTGAATTGGCAGCCCCTCCTTAAGGTTCATTTTCATTCACATATGCACAAATTATTCCAAGCTGTTAGCATATAAACACCAGAATGCTACAGAAAAAAACAAACCCCCCCTCCACACCCCATATCCCCCACCACTTCACCACCAAAACAGAAACTCTAAAAATATGGTTGTTTCTTAAAGTGTCTTTTAATTACAGTTGGCAGCTCAAAAGAATTTAATTGGTTAATGAAGGTTTCAGATTACAGCAAATGTCTCTCCCTGCATGAGTGAGAACCTTGGTGCAGTATTAATCCTTCCCACAGTTTTCTTGCTTTCCCTCATTCATTTGACCATGATTACAATAATATGGTGTTGGTTTGAGATGCTAACTACTTGTGCTTCAAGCAGTGCCCTCTTGCCCACAGAATTCACTCTAACAGAACTGTCTGGGGGGAGAATTCTGAACTACAAGGGAGGATTCTCATTCAACACAGGAGTAGATGACAAAATGCTCCACAAACATTTGTTTAGTCCTTGGTACCCCACTTGCCCCTTCTGAAGGCAAAGTTGCTTCCAGGGCTCATGGCAGACAGAGGCTACAGACAAAAAAAAAACCAAAACAGAACAAAACCAATGAACAAACAAAAAACACACACACAAATAAAAAGGCAAAAAGGAGTTGTGTTCTCAGTGCTGTGAAAGTAGAGATTCAATTTTCCATATCATTTGCTCTGCCAAAAGAGAAGAGCTGGAGTCTGCAGTTTTATTTGCCTTAGGTGAAATATGAGTTTGCCCTAAACAGGGCATAAATAAATCTGTTTTCTGCTCTTCTATGGCTGGGAAAGGGAAAATTTATTGTTGCTTTTTAAATTCTGCATTCAAAATCCAAATTTAGCTACAGTATTATCTAACTTCATGAAAATGTATCTTAAAAAACTCAGAAAGGCCTTGATAAATCATAAATCTTTAAGTTTAAAATGCCAAAAGTAATGTTTTCTGAAAAATGGATTATCTAAGGGCATTAGTTTATTCCAGGAATTACAAAGAGTTTTTCATTGAGCTCCAGTCTTATCACTGGAAATAAGAGATTTTTGAACAGTAAAATACCTAGTCAAATTACAAGGGAAGAATTCATAGCATGTACCTCAAAACTCAATGCATAGCTGATATCCTAGTCAATAATTTCAGAGCAAATGCTATAGAGTGAAGAGCTGGCAATGGTCCTGCTTTGCACCAAACAGCATAAAAGACATTTGCAATTCCTAGGGAATACACAATGTTTGTCTTGCATTTGGGCAATTTATCACCTTCAAAAGATTTAATGTCCTCAGGGGATGGGGAGGGGGGTTTAACAAACATGAAAATTTATCTTCTATTTCCTTTTGCTAGATTAGTGGTGTGTAATTGGAGACCTTGAGCATTACCTGTTTTATAACATGTGCAACAAAGCAGACACATTATGTTAAATTGTAGCTGTTTCATTTATGTCTATAAAATATTGTCAAAAAGATAATAGCCATCTGCCACTCCTAGATAATTGTTCAGGTGAAAATACTAACTATAAAGTCAATATTCTCTTGTAGCAGCTTTCTATCTGCTGTAGTAAACACCTGATGAACACCTAGCAATTCTGTTTGACACAGCAGCCAGCCCACACACAGGACAAATGTTAACAGATGGAAAACACCAAATTGACACTAGTTTAATTTGGGGTAGGAAACTCCAAAGTCTCCCTATAGAAATGAACAATTCTAAGCTGTGATGAATTTGCCAGTTTTCCTGGTGAAAGCAGCATACTCATCTGGAAATCACACTGTTTACTGGTGAAAATAATTACCTCTCCAAGTATCAAGCATGAAGAAAGATAAGCTGCTTTTTCATTAGGTGTCTTTTTTTTCCCATTGAAATGTAAGTTGGTATCATTTCTGTTGTTGCTGAGTTGTTGTTGTTTTGGGGTTTTTTTGAAGGGGTTAAGGTTTTGGGAGGTTAATTTTTATTACAGTACCATGCATCACATTTCTGGGACCAAATTTAAAGCACCTGATAAATGTACTGCCAAGAGAAGTTTAGACCATAAATCATAGACTTTGTGCAACCCACAAACAGAATGATGCACATTCATTGATTTTTGCACTCTTTTTTTCCTGCTGTGCTAAGGATTCCCAGTTTTGTAGCACACAGGCACATGTGCTATCCAGCTGCTGGAGGATCCACAGGGTAGCTTGTGATCATCATGAAAACCTCATTAGTATCCTGCCACTTGTTATCAAGTTCACAAGAGGGCATCTTAAGAGAGCACATTATATTCAACAATCAGCTTTTGCTGATTTTGTGCATTTTATCTGTCTGTTTTCTCAAGTTTCTTTTTTTTATTGAGAGAAAATATGGGTTTGACAGGCTGCACACTACCCAGGCAGCCTTACTTTCAGTAGTAAAAACACACTTGAGAAGTTTCAGGAGTAAAATGAACCAGCTTTCCTAGAGAAAGATTTGTTTATCATATCCTAGAAACAGGCAGCCTGGCATTCTATACCATGTTACTTTTAACTCTTAGTGTCACTGATCAAAAATCTTCCCTTATCATTTGGTTGTGCTTATTTAGACACTATTTCTTAGAACACTTGTGTATGTTTCCAGTAGGTCTCATTACAAAAAGCAAGCAAATCAATTCTTGCAAAGCTGCACAGAACCATTAAAAGCTACAGCCACAGTTGGAAAACTGTTAGTAACCAAGCTGTTAGGAAATAAACACACAAAAAATTACCAGTCTACATCAAATCCATGCATTTTAGACCATGTTCCACAGACTGCCAAACCTGAATTCAGCCAGATCAAATACAAAGTGAATTCCAAAAGCATCAGCCATCAAAATCCTGGAAGATGTCAGTAGTTTGCAAAGCTTGTGATGAGAAATAAATCTTGCAGGTAACTAGGTGTCAACAACAATTCACTGGTAAAGGTGAGCAGAAATTCCATATGAAATTTCAGTTTGTGACTGGAAACTTTAAATCATCCAGCTGCCTTAATTCCACTGCTGAAGTGCACCACCCAGTGCCACAACCTTCCTTAGTCCTGCCTACTTACTGAATGACTTCACTCATCTCATTTGCTTTCATCCTCTAGCATTGCAAGTGATCTGTCAATAAAACAGACCACATTCAACACAAATAAACTGGAATTAACATGAGTAGTGGAGAAACAGCCTTTATCTTAAAAACTGAGCTTTAGTTATTGCTATTAAGCATAGAAAAATTTGAAGTAAATCAAGAAAACTGTAGAAACACACTAGTTCAAAAAAGATTAAAGGGTACACAACACTAGGATTTCTCAGGGAAGACCTGAGAGTAAAGAAAAAAGGGTTTTACTATGTCAGCATAATCCATTATTTGCCTACATCTTAAATGCTACGAATAGTTCTTGTTCTTGTTTCCACTTAGAAACATCCATGTCAGTAAGTGTCAGGTCTAAATCCAAAACACCCTAGTAAAGACATCTCTATAGTTTTTCAGTAACAGTTATGTAATACTATGGAAGACAAAGAGGTGAAAAGAGGCAGAGGCAGCAGAGAAATGCCCATCGGGGCAAAGACCTATGATGGCTTTGGCAGAACACTCAGGTGGACCACTAAACCCATGAGGGGTGTGCCAGAGAAGCAAAGCTTGCATTCTCACTGACACATGCTTCAAGTCTTTCATCTTGGTCAAAAAAGGGAAAAAAAAAAAATCCACACCATTTTCTTACACTTCAGGTGAGAATCATGAAGAGGGAGCTTAACCATTTCAGCTTAAGAGAATGTGTATTTTAAACACTGGCCCAAACAAACTTGAGAGAAGTAGTACTGGAACCCACTGTGCAATTCACCTTCCTCTTAGAATACTGCTTCACCATAAATAAGTGAACACATCTCTACTTCTAACATTTATTCTCTTTCAAAAAGCATGACATGATGTTTTGCAGGTGCCAAAAAGCCAGCATGAAAACATTCCATTTAATCTTAAACCTCTGAATAGCATCTTGGGTTTTTTTCCTCTATCTCCAAAGCTATGCTAAGAGTGAATCTCTAATTGGCAATTTTTGTGATGCATTCATCTGTAAACATGCTACACAGACTGGAAAAGTAGTAATAACTGGATCCAGAATGCTGAACCATTGATGGAAAACTAATTATCTCAAGAGAGATAAGCAAGCCAGAAATCTGAATAATTCCCTTACTCCTTGCCCAAGTACTTGCAGTATATTTTTGCAGTTTACTTCGAGTGACTTCAACTGTCCAGACTGCCATCTTATCACCCATTGCAACTAAATGCTATTGATCAAGTGCAACTTTCACAGAGCAGCAGGTGTAGCAATGCTACAGGTTTAAAAGAACTGTCATCTCAGGTTTCCAAACAACTGCCATGAAGCACCTTAGATCTCTTAATCTTGGCATCCCAAGAGCTTTACAGTATCCATACAGAAGAAATGGATGCTATTTTTAATAGGCATTATAATGTATTTCTTTGTAAGCAATAAAAAAACAAAACCAAACCCAAAACAAACAGAAACATTCTCTCACCCATAAATAACCTGCTTGCTTATTGCTTTGGTTTGTTTTTCTGGGGAGATGGAGGGCACTTGTGTTTTTAAACCTAAATGATTTTATAAGGAATTTTAGACTCTCTTTTGTATTCTAGCAGAATACTTCAACAGCAATCAGAACAAGGGCTTCTCCTTCCTCCAGCAAAAAACCCCACCAAACCTATGCACTATGATCCAATCCATTCCCAAAGGAACACACAGGAGGCACTGGGCAACAAATCCCACAGCTCACCCACAAAATGGGCACTAAAACCAAGAGCTGTGAGGCACCACTGACAGGACTCACTGGGAAGAGGCTTAAAGGGAAATCACCAGAGAGGAGGAACAAGGAGGATTTTCCATGATGACAGAAACAACAGGCCCAAGATTTTGTGCCTTGTTCTTACATGTGCACTTAAGAAAACAAAGCAGGCTGTCTTTGTGCAGGTGAGTGGTATATAAAAATAGCACAAGTTGTACAAGATTTTTCAATAAAACCTAAAATAAAAAATTCACTACCTCTGATGGTCACAAGCCATCTTCACAGAGGGACTTCATTCTACCCTGGCACATAGCAGAGTAAGCTCGAGACAAGTATGTTCACATACTACATTTGACATAACATTTATTTATTTTATACTTTCTATAATCTGATTTTTTAAAACTTGCTATCCTTCCAAATGCTGAGGTCTTTTTTTCCTTTAGGGGTTAATAATAAAGCAACTGTAGTTAATAGAAACAGTCTCACCAAAACCAAGTCCTGGGCTCATATAATAATAACCATCTGCTCAATTGCAAGTCATAGGTGAAGTTCAGCTACAACAAATTGAGAGTAATTAAGAGAGGAGAGAGCTTTACCCCCAGTAATTCAATCACACAAACGAATAAACATGCAATCAGTCCTGTAATTGCAGTGATGCATGTTCTGAACAGCCTGAACTGCTTTATTCATGGCTTTAACCAGCTCACAGTATTTTGTTATAGTATTACCATTGTAGAGTTACTGCAAATATCACAAGTAGCAAAGTTTGAGGTGTTGCAACAGTCCTCACTCTCCCTACAACATACCTATTTGCTAGGTGACAGAGGTAGGAAATAAAGTAACTTACTCAGTGGTGCACCTTAAAATCTACTGGGTGGTCTCTATCCAAGGTGTTCCATAATCAAAGAAGGATTTTCCACATTAGCCTTGGTCCTCTAAGACAAGTTTCAAGCAAGAACAATAAATTTTGTACTTAAAAAAAAAAAAAAAAAAAAAAAAAGCAAAGCAGCTTTCTCTTCCCTTCAAATGTAACAGGAAGATATTAACATCTTTACATCACAGACTGCTTCCACCCTCAGTCTGTAATGGCAAGTACAAATTGCTGTTTCAGATTATCTGAGGTCTCATAAAAAAAATAAAGCAGCAGCACTGGGTAGACTATGACACAATCCTGGATAAATGAGTATGATGAGATTAAAAGGATAGGCAGCATAAAGGAAATTATTTCTTAAGAATACCTTTCAAAAGAATGTGCCACTGGATAATAAAGAACAATGGCTCAACAGAAGAGTAAATACTGTAAGGCAGAGAGATAAGGAAGAATGTGTCATATTCACAGAATATTACAAAAACTGAAAACGTAGTTGCCTGTAATTGCCATCTAGGGATGTAAAGTCAGAGCAACTATAAGGATAGCATGATTTGGGGGAAAAGATACAATAGATTCCAAGATGATGATTTTGGAGGACTAAAGGACAGATCTGATTTTGTTCTATGGAATTGGATAATTCTAGGCACCTGCTACATGTTCAAAAAACAAACTGTTGAAGTTATTAGAAACCTAGCTATCAACAGAAATATGTCAGGCTGGAAGATCAAGGGCAGAATTTGTTTCATTTTATGTTTGTCTTCCTCACCCAGGTTTTTTGTATTCAGGAGAGAATGACTGACTCACCTCCCAAGTATCTCTAAATGGGCATCTCTCTGTTCACTAAGGACAGAAGAAAAGATTAACCTTAGAAAATGAATTCAGCTGTAGCCTGAAGAATAAATGCCCATCAGATTTTGTAAAATAATAAATGCAATTTTAAAAAACACCTATTTAAGAATTAGCTTTATTAAAAATAGGTTATGATTCATAACAGCATAATGACTATATAGAACTACTGAGTGTAACTCAATAGTTTAAACTGTCTTAAGGGTGAGCTGTGGTAAGATGCACATAACTGCTTCGTGAAAACAATTGTATTCATTAATCTAGGCAACCAATTAAATACCAGAAATTAACAGAAATACTACAGGGAAGAGCAACAATGCAGTTGAGAGATGAAAGTCCACCTCACACAGCTCTGCCAAAGTGTGTAATAAGTACAGAAATAGCAATTAATCCCCAAAACAGCGTAAAGAGAAAACACAGAGCTGCTGTGAAATTCAGCCAACTGTGAGTCTAATGATCCAAGAGGTTTCTGCCAGGGACCTCTGCTGAAAGTTTTCAACAAATCTGTATTAGTACTACATGGAAATAATAAAGCACTGAATTCTTCCCCTCACACTGCTCTGCAATATCCAGCTGAAACCCAAGAAGGAGGATAATTACATGAGCATTTCAGACCTTCCAAAATTACAGCCATTCATTTAGTGTTACCCCCTGAAAACAGATGACTACATTTTTTAAGTAAGAAGGCAGCCTTTTTCTGAAGCAAATCCTCAAACACCAATATGTAATCAAAATATTTTGAAATGTTATGTAAATAGCATTCTTTATTTCCATCTTCATAAATGTTTCTTTACTGTACTGAAATATGTAAAGCCTTTTCTATTGGAAAAAAAAAAGGGTATGCTTTCTGACTTGCATCAATTATAATCTTCACTTTATTACCACATGGCATCCACCCAGTGAGTCCTAACTGCAATCACTACCACCAGTTTAGTAAAGCCAAGCAGTAATTCAGAGCTCAAATACATATAGTTCTGTGCACACACACGCAGGAACATAAATATGGATGGGCACATCAATGCACTTTTTCTGTTTCATTTTAGTAGTGCAGTATTTTAGATATGAAGAAGGAACAGAACTCTGCTTTGCACTTCTCAATAATAAAGTATATGTAAATGAAAAATTAAAACATTTAACATGGAAAAAGTCTTTTTTAAAGACTTATGCAACTTAGTAATTGCTTTCAGTTTTTATAAGCAGCATATATCATCTATTTTTCTGTTTCTATGAAATTATCAGTAAATAAAAGATATCTCTTTTCAAGGTACAGATACTATAGAATTATTCTGAACTTTGTTATCTTCTATATAATACTAAAAACGTTTATGAAAATACACTTATGTGAATCTAACAGTTGCTCTGGCTTAGTGATGCAACTGAAAGGATTCATCAAGTAGACTTTTTTTATACATTGCTGCAGTATCTGAATACTACTCAAGTGTTTCAGTGCTTACATTTTCCTGGAAATCATAGTTCAGACTAAGGACAAAACAAGATCTGGATCACATATAACTGAAGAAGTTTCAAATTAGATTTCTGTAGAAAATCAGAAGTTTGTCGTGCTCTGCACAAGGTGTTTTTCTCCTGGCGGCCCTGCCCACAAAATGGCGGCCCCTCCCACAAGACAGAGATCCCATCCACACAATGGCAGCCACTCCCACAAAATGGTGGCCCCACCCACACAATGGAGATCCCACCCGCAAAATGGCGGCCCAACCCACAAAAAAAACAAAAAACCAAGCCTCACTCCAATGCCTGTACAAGAATGCACAGAATGGGGAACAAACAGGATGAACTAGAGATCTGTGGCCATCGCAGGACCAGGATCTCATTGCAATCACTGAGACATGGTGGGACAGCTCTCATGACTGGAACACTGTTATGGGTGGCTGTGTCCTTTTTAGGAAGGATAGGCTGGCAAGGAGAGGTGGTGGAGCTGCTCTCTATGTGAGAGAGCTATTGGAATGTATGGAGCTCTCCCTGGGGGGCAATGAGGAGCAGGTTGAAAGCTTGTGGGTAAGAGTCACAGATTCACAGATATTAGTGGTTGGAAGGGACCTAGAAGATCATCTAGTCCAACCCCCCTGCCTGAGCAGGATC
>JANHGL010009266.1:5224-21181 GCA_024611195.1 Ceyx melanurus | reverse complement strand
TTGCTTGAGCCCCCTTGCCCTCCAGAGCCTTAGCCCATGGGACTTTTCCAAGCAGTTCCCTGAGAAGGCCAAGATTAACCTTTCTGAAGTCCAGGGTAGCAATCCTGCTTGTGGTCCTGGGTCTGCTGCCTGCAATTCTAAATTCTACCATATTAGGTTTTGCTGTTAGCATCCTGTAAGCTACTGTAACTGAGGAAAAAAATAAATAAATGTATAAGCCTACATATAATTTTTTATATGCCTACTAATAATTTATAAGCCTACATATAACAAGAAAAAAAAATGCACACGGCTGGTTAGGAAATCTCTCAAACACATCTACTGTTTGTACAGATCCCTTGATGAGAATAAACAAACACCCAGACTCCAGAAGATTGAAAAGCAAGCTATGGTGCTGCTGCCATAAAGAAAAGACAGCCACAGATCTTTGGCAGTGGATTTCAGCATGATAAAAACACTAAAATCACATAGATTAGAAAATACAGGGAGGGGTGGTGGGGAGAAAACAAGTAGCCTTGTCTTCTTTTGACATGCTGAAGTAAACAGCCTAACTTAGGAACCTGAGACTGCAATTCATTCTTGTACATGCATTGCTTATTATGTGAAAATAATTTATGATTCCTTTAGGTTTATTATTTCTCCTATCATCATCATATTACAGAATAATCATCTGCAAAGGCTCTGTGACAAAAAGCACAGAGAACTCGAGTAATCAGGTATTGTCATTCATGAATCTGCATTCAGGCAGCACTGAAGCTGGCTTTTCCTTTTGACTCCAGGTGAGAAACCAGGCTTGAGATGCACTGCGACCACAATAGCTGTCATTTTAAATTGCCAACATGCTGATAATTGAACAGTAGCAAGGACAAAGCAGAACACACAACCTCAATACCTCAAGAAAAAAAAATAAATAGGGAAATGCCAACTAGAACATGCAATTTCACTTTAGTCTCACATGGTTTAGGAAATGGCAAAGGATTACAAAGCAACTGCTCAAAGAAACCTTCAGAGATTATGCAGGACAGACAAGCAAGACACAGCACTGGGCTGACAAGCATGATGTTGGCCTGATCTGATCTTCCCTCCCCTTTCCCAGAGCTGCTACCATCTTTCACACTCTTGTATCATCCCCTGTGAAAGTGAGCAGTGAGTGTGAATGCTCAAACACTGGAAGGAAAGAGAAGAAAGAGGGGTTTGGCTGCTAAAGAGGGACAAGACCTGTGAATGGGAACTAGCAGATGCCTAAAGGGAAGAAAAGCAGAGTTCCAGAGTCCTGCCAATGGAAACTGCTCCAAAACGCCTTTTTCTTTCTGAGCGATGTTTACAAATCTTTGTGAGGGATCTGCAAGATAAACTTCCCCTGCCTTCCCCACAGATACCTGGTATTTGCACTGCAGTTCAGTAGCAGCACCTTCAAGATAAAAACCAGGAGTTCTAGGAATGAAAGTACATCCCATTTTAGTGCTTAGTGAAATGAAACAGAAGCTTTTGCCTCTGTCGTCACAGAAGAAAAGAAATGAATCCCAAACTCAAGCTTCTGACCACCTTTACTATTCTTTTCCTAATGCTTTCTAGAGAACTATAAAATCATGAAGCCCTTTGAAGCTGTCCTCCTCCATCACATTAGACTTGAAAGCCAAATGCTGCAGAGACACTCCTCATTTCAGTGGATACCAAAACAACAACATTGCTGACTTTAAACAGTAACTAGAGTGAAGATGTAAAAAATACCTGGCAATACCTGACAGAAATCAAAAGCAGCTACAGGATCTCTGTATTGAGCAAAGAAAGAAAAAAAAAAAACAGATGTTACATCAGACAGAATATCCTGGTTTTAGGAAATGAGACACGGTAGGGATCACAACATGAAAATCAGTCACTGCTTCCCTGGTTATTTCATGTAAACAATGCATTCTGATATTTGGAATCTCCTTCCCTTTGCCTTGTGCACACACAGCCATGTCAGAATTTTATCTTCTTAATTACTACCTTTACGTTCATTTATGGAAGAAAGTTATACTAGCAACAAGCCAGAAGCTAACACCAGGGTCCTCAAGAGCATTCAGAAGGAGCAGAGCTCTGACTTGCTTATTTATCTATTTTTGCCAACAGGAGTCTAGCAGCATCAGCTCTCCTTCATCGAATTTTACTTTTCTCAAGTGAAAAGTACATGAAGAGCAAGGACACTGAAGAGAAATGCAGTCTGAGTGGAGGACACAAAGTGAAGAAGTAAGTAAGTATAGACTAACCAAACAGTACAACTGCACTTATTTCAGTGATTTTCTGCATCAGTGTAGTCCTTTCCTCCCCTCTGGTGCAGCTTAAAGCACTTTCCCCATATTACTTTCTTCTACACAGCTGGTATCTCCTGTAAGAATTTTCATTAAATATGACCTCTGAGTTACTAAACTAAATCATTTTATATCTGTTAAAGAGACATCATCCTCCAGCAGCAAGTATATGCCCATCACAAGCAGTAGGTTCTCATGGCAGAGCAGGAATAAAAAGCCTACAGAAAAAAACATCCCCAGAAAAAGAGCCCAATTAGGTATTTTTTCCCCCTTTTGAGCCCTTGGAGGCTTTTGGTACATGAACCAAACTGTCTTTCTTGATACGTAATTAACTTAACTGAAATAAATTACAGGTTTTAAATCTTAACAAAATAAATGCAAAAATGAAGGTAATCTTTTGTGTTCCATTCTTTCTTCCTATGATCATCTGAGGGGCTTTCTCTGAGCATCTGGGAGCCATCACGTCAAGCTCCGGATATTAAATGTACATGAAGTTCTCTGCAGGTCTAATGAGTTACAATGAAGGTCGCATTCTCTGCTGCCCAAATGAAATTTGAACAACTCCTTGCAATAAGAATTGTGACATACCTGTGTATAAACACTTCTGACAGGGAAAATGACACTGAATTTTGCTATTTTCTCCAGCAGAAAGCTTCGGAGTTGGAGATGTGCAGGGTTATCACTGTCAGCATCAGTGACATCCTCCTAGGTACTGTTCCAATTAAGTTTTTCTGCCCAACTTTTGTATAGTTTCATAGTAAAAATATATGATCTGATATGTGAAATACGTCCTCAGAACTTGGAAAAGATCCAGACTGCTTCCAAGCTGTACTCTTAAGGCTTGAGATAACAAGAGGTTTCTCTAAATCAACTATAAACAGTGCATTGCTTCTAAAGTATCTTTTTTTTTTTTCCTCTGCTACAACAGTGAAATTAAGATCATTCCTCATATTTCAGAGAAAAAGGAAAACATATTCAAATATTGTTAGAACAAATAAAACATTTCACATATGGATAAATGTTAGCTCGCTAGCATGGCAGGAAGACAAGCTGAAGGGGATGGTTTCTGCCAAAACCATTAGCAAATTGCCTTACAGTGATTGGCTTGGCTGCAAGGCTCAGATTCTTAGCTTTTATGGTTTGGGAATTTTTTTTTTTTTGCCTCCTGTTTTGATTTGGGGTTTCTTTGAGGGGAGGAGAGAGATACTGGGTAGGGGGAGGATCAGGGAGTTACATTAATCCTCACATAGCTTGTATGTTAAGTCATTTCTCCTGGATATTTTGCTACTTGAGTACATCTGGCTTTGTTTAATGCCAGTTGTTTTTTTTAACTGAATCACATTTTTGTTGCAGTAATCTACAATACCCTAATGAAAAGCTTGAAGGAAGCAGAGGCTAAACACGTTTCATCCATTTCTGCCCATTCCATACTGCTGCCACAGTCACTGATTGTGTTAAACCCATTACTGCCTCTCACCACTTTCCTGAAAAGCAGCAAGCCAAAAATACATTATAAACATGGGTGTGAGAGCACACACTCACAGGAACAGATAGAATACACTTGCACCAGCCCTGTCCCTTTCTGCTTTTCAGCAACCCCTTTTTATTTGTGCTGTTTAAAGACTGCATTCCCCAGTACATGACATCATTTGCCACGATGGATATCTGATACAAGCACAGATTGTTCTGAACCCCCTTTTCTCCACCTCACCACAAACTCTGTTTCAAGCCCTTCCTCAAAACACTTCATCTCACCCCTATGGGGCACTGGCTTTCAGTTCATTCCTTCAACCAGGGAGTCTCCAAGTGTCTGCAGGCTGGGTAAGGCTCAGATAACTCACTGACCTTCAGAAGCTGCTGTGAAATCTGCCAAAACCTCTAGAAATTCATTCACCTTTCCAATCTGGGCAAGAGAAATGGGTGTTTCTGATGTTTTCCGAGCTGGGCTGCACAGAACTGTCTAGTTACATGATGCACATTCCTCTGTTTTGTCAGTTTTCAAACAGTTAAATTACAGATATTTCATCAGATTTAGACAGAAAGGCAGCAATCCACATCATGCAGGTAAACAACAGCTCAAAAAGAAAGCAAAGCTAGACTTCAGAAGCTGCTAAAAGACAGCCTGGCTATCACCACAGGTGCTCATTTCAGTTTCAAGCTCACTTGACTTTTCTGAAAGGATCACCTAAATACAAATGCAGAGTAGTGACAGAGGGTAAAAAGTTTAGAGCATGTCAGCACACACACATCAGCATCAACAGAGATCTGCTGTTTTGCCTCTAAAAGCAGCCTTTGTCCAAGCCGTGGAATATTTAGGATAATAGATGTTTGACTTCCCATTTTCAGCATGAAGTGCACAAGTGGGTGTTTTTATGCAAGAACTTTCATGTCTGCAGACTGAAGTCAGAATGTGGGCTTTCATTTAGAAACGTGGGTCAACAACTCAAAGATTCTACAGCTAAACATGAGATTTAAGCTACCGAGTTAACAAGGCAGTGTGTCAGTCAGCGTGAACATTCCTTTTCAAAGTCATGAAAAACCAAACACTCCCTAAGCAGCAAAAAGTTCAATATCAAATCAGTCTCTCATCATTTTGACAAATAATAGGGTTCTTTAAAGAAGTTAAAATCATTCTTTAATTGATTAATTTTTAATTCTAATACTATTTTTGCTACAGTCCGGAAAAGATCTTGCTTTCGTAGAAAAAAACAACAAAAACCCCCTCAAAACCCCAACAGTAGGTGCTGCAGCTATCACTAATGCATAAAATGAGGTTTATGTCCATTCCATGTGCTTTATTAGTAGCAGAAAAATCTTTTCAGAGCTGTTCATATGATATTCCATCATGCTTGCCCGTGGAAAACCATTCCCATGGACAATATTTGACTAATTTTGAATTTTAGTCTATGCTACACCCCATATACAGATAAGACTCACTTTCACTCTTACATAAAAACACACTGGCTGCTCCATCTCAAATCCCTACTAGGCAGAAATGTCTGTGAAAATACTAACATCTAAAACCTAGCTGATACAAAGTCTGAGGTCTCAGATATGGCTGAAGCCAACTTCTTCATGGAAAGAACTGTGCCTGCATTTATTTCTTTTTTTTTTATTAGTATAAAAAAATGCAGCTAAGTTGTCAATTCAGACCTGAACTTATTTACATGCAGACAGCAGAGAAGAGGGTGTTTCTAATAGCTCAATACAGGCAGCCCCACGAAGCAAGCCAAGCATTCCTGCTGCTCTTACATATAATCAATGAGCCTGCAGTGCATTCACTGATGAATTGGACAATGAGACTGAGGGTCTGAGTCATATTCCATCAACTCCATTTCCAGCAGCCTGTCAGGGATGATGGCAGATCTATTTGGCAGTGCTGTATACACATCAGCCCATTTGGGAGAGTGTGTTTTTGTGTGTGTGTGTATAAACATAAGTGTCTATATTAAAAGTGTATATATATATATATATATATGAATACAGAAACTGATGGATTTTTCCAGGAGTACATTTTAATGGGCCACAGTCACTGACTACTGACAGCAAATGCAGGAGCTGCTCCAAGAAATGCCCTCTTCCTAGGCTTGTGTGCTGAGAAAAAAAATAAATATATAAAAGTAAACGAATTTCAACTGCCTTTTGCCTTTCAAAGTTCCAAGTGAGGTTTTATTTGGGAACTAGTGCCTTGGAAGCAAGTGGGCTGCATTGTAAGAAACAAGCATTTAGAGAATTATTGCTGAGATTTTCATTCCTTAAACTTGGGAGTTTTCCTGTTTTTCTTAGCATTCCTTGAACTTCAGTTTTCATTCCTTAAGCTTAAGCCTTCATCAAATCCAGGCCCCTGACCTTTCTGTACTTCTGCTTATCAGACTTCAGGATTCTGATTTTCACACTAAGACACCACCCACCTCAGTGCACCCACCTCAGTTATTATGGATCAGAGAACCCAGGTTGTGCATGGTGAAGAATATATAAGAAAAAGGTAGTAATGCATCATGAAAAAAACAGTATTGCTAAGCATGAAATGATAACCTTCAACAGCAGAAGGCTTTTACTCACTTCTGTCACACCAAAATAATCTGGAATTTTGATGGTATTATCAAAGCCAACAGTATCCTATAAAAATAGCATGCTTTTTAATGCCTTCTTATACCCAAATGTAGTATGGGAGAGCACACCTTTTTTCCTGGGAAACCTGCAAAGGAGCCCTTGAGTATGAAAGACAATTACTGTGCCTGCAGTTAGGGACAGCTCAGCAACAAGCTGGATACAGCTTTTCCTGGAAGGTATCAGAAGAGAAGGGAGAGAATGGGTCCTATTTTTGCTATCTCAAAGCAACTAAGCAAGGAGATTGAGGCACAGAAGGACAATTAAATAAGTAAGTAGCTAACATATTTCTGGCTGAGCCACGGAGAGGAGAGGGCTGGGTCACACAAGCTGTACAAGGGTGGCAGCCAGGAACTGTTTGGAAGCGACTTGATGCAGCAAATAAGGCTGGGATTTGAACTTGAAAGTTCTATCTTCAAACAAAACTTCAGGGGATATGCAATAAGCACGAGGTCCTAACGCTGGGATCTGTTTGAAGGGTGTCTGAATACATCTGATGTTCCTATTTCAGCTGTCAGCAAGGCTCTGAGGCTTTGATCCTGCACTTTTATCTTCATGGAGTTTCTAAGAGCACTCATTTGGCTGGTACACAGTTCACTACCACCTTTCTTGCCCTGAGCACCTGACACGTGCCCCCAGATTGAACCATTTTTTATTGTCTGAATAGGGTTGGGAGGATTTTTTTGTGTGTTCAGTGGCATGCAGACTACCCAAGCCTCACTTCTCCTCCCCTATCCCCCCTCTGCTGGCCTGGGTGACAGCCCAGCTAACACTGGCATTGCACAAGTGTTTGCTTCAGAACCAGCAGCAGATGGTTAACCTGCTAAATTTCTATTTAAGCAGGGAGGCTTCTTTTGTGATATCCAATGTATTTGTAATACTCTAAAACATCATTTATTTTTTAATATATATATGGAAGCAAAACTCATTTTATATAGTTCAAGTCATTAAAAAACATTTTCTAATGCAAATCGTTTATTACCATTTTCTCACCCCGGTCAGCAACAGAAATACCACCACAACATTATAAAACTATAAAGCTAATTCATAAAGGATTGCCAATTAATTACTTCCCAATATTACTTGGGATTTTTACTCCTTTTTTAAGCAATTACTCTTAGCAGACCACGTCTGGTTTGCTTTAAGACTAGAAACTACAGGGATCACCTTTGTAAGACTACCCCAGGCTAATTTTAGGAAGCCTGTAAGAGATGTGATGCTGAAATGGGTTTGGATTGTTTACACAAACCTTTCCAAAAGACCCACTGAAAGGCTCAACAGCCTCTCCTCTCACCTCTGCCACTGAAGTGGAAATCATTCTGCAGAAATCTGACTTTCCTACAGGAGGCAAGACATGGGACATGAGCTAAGGATAAGGAGCTAAGGAGAACTAGTAACTGTGGCACCCCAAAGATCAGCTGCAGGGAGAGAAAAGTTGGGTGCTGGAAAGATCACTGCCCCTGAGCTAAGAGCCAGGGAAGCCCAAGTCGAGTTTCTCTGAGCTGGGTTTCTCAGTTTTTGCCATCTCTAAAGTGTTCCAACCTCAGTAAATGCAAATTTGCTGCAAACATCCCCCAACGAGGGTGGATCTGTGCACAACTTCCCATTTCTACATTTTCCAAGTATCTCTTTTTTATGTCAGAGGAAAACAAGTTCTTCAAAAGAGATGCAAGAGATGTTAGGAAAATTCTGTCAGGCAAGTCTGAAGCCCAGGTGGGAAAAAAAATAATTTCACTAAGACTTGATTGAAAGGTATGTAAGTAGTCATGTTTGCCACTCCAGAAAAGCAGAGAGCCTTCAGCAGTGCCAGCAGTGGCTTTCCAGTCATCACACCAGAAAGCACCAGAGGATCTAAGGGTGTCGGGAAGCTACAGAGATGTCAGAGGAGAACCCGACCCAGGAGCAGATGACAGACATTTGATTGAACTACTCCATCTACTGGCAAATAATTCGGGTGTGTGTGGAGATCCGGGTGATGCTTACATGAGGTTTTGTCTGCTGAAAAGACTCCAGTGTCACTTTTCTGCTGTTTGGAAGTCACAGATGCACTGTCAGTGGCCCCACTTCCAGACTCACCTTGACCTCAAGGCTATGAAGATTATTTTTTTTCCATTATATTTCACAAACACTCGAGTTATTTGACCATATCATGGTCTCCTTCACTGTTATTTGTAGTCAGTCCATCCTACTGATGCTTACTGGAGTGCCTGGGAACATGCTAAGCTTTCTGGACTATCAAAGCTCCATCTAAACTCTGCTCTTCACAGGCATGCAGGAGTGTGCTCAGCCACAGTGGCTTTGCAAAAATACATCTTTTAATTTCTCTTACAGACAGTACTTAGTAGCAGAGCTCTGAGACAACACATGCTGAAGACCTGAGACTGGTACAATCTGAAGGCAGTAAATGGCAATATGACTGTCTGCTTTCCCTGCAAATTAGTCTCCTGATACTTCCTTCTCCACAAGATGTGCCATCATCTCTGTCAGTCTCATCTTTCCCACCCTGAATATTCAGAATTTTGCATGCAGTGCTTGGAGTCTGCCCAACTTTCTGCTGCCATTCTGTATCTTAATATGGTGCCTACTACCACACCACATGAAATTCATAGAATTATCTGTTTAATCTTTTCTTTTAATTTCTAAGAGTCCTCCATGATACTTCTTAAGTTTTCTAATATGCATTCAATGCCACAAAACAGACCATTTCCTTCACCCCAGGAAGGAATAAAACTCAAGAAGCAAATCAAACTGTCTGTTACACCTCTGCCTAGCCTCCCAGAACATCACTGCCAGAGTTGCCTGTGCGGAGATCACAGAAGATGCTGCCATGCTCCTGGCATCAGGTCCAGAAAGGGTTTGTTAGACCCAGGGGAGAAGGCTGTGGAGGGAGAGGTGAAGTGGCAGCTGAAGCACCCTTGGCTGTGGAAGTCACTGATTGCAAAGGAGCCCCTAACCTGCTCCAAGGCAGCTGCTGTAAATGTGCAACAGACAGTACAGTGCATTTCTACTGCTTCTGCCAGTGCTTCAGCCTTCACAGGACTGTGGCATGCAGGGATGAACATGAAAAATACAGTTAACTTTTATCTTTAGACAGCATTAGACCTTAAAAACACAAAATACAGTCCTCCATCCATAGCCTTTCTTGGAGGTTTGGTCCAGAAAATCAAAGTTCCTAGTCAAAACAATTATATATATACATAGTTTTTGTTAGGCAAAAGTTCCTTACAAGCAGCAAAAAGGTTCTCTCAGTCTCAGCTGCATGCTGTCACATGGCAGGGGGACTTGAAAGAAACAACAAAACCAAAACAGCTCTTCAGGTTGGCATTTTTGCAGGGATGTGAGGTCCAGATGGGATGGAGGTGAAGCTCCCCCCTCTCCAGAGCACACACAGCCCTGTCTGCTCCCATGGAAGCTGCAGCCCTGCACCTGGACTCCACTGAGCCCATGACACTCCTGTGCAAAGTTCAATGTTTGAGCAAAACACTGATTTATTTGTTCCTTCAGCAAAAGATCAGCAAAAGCCTGTTGGTTTTCAGGGAAGATTTAAACAGCAGTCTAAGTTCTCACTATTGTCTGGAAAAGATTTTCACCCTGCTACACAGGCAGCTGTGCCTGACCTCAGGACCATCTCCCATCATTTCAGAAGGCATCTCTGAGCTTTCTGTGTTTCAGCTACTAAGGAACCTAACCCACATTAGTGGAGTTTCTCACTGGTCTAATGAAAACCTCAAATCAACATGAGGAGTTTTAACAGGAGTGGAACAGGGACATCACTGAGGCTCACTGGGTTGTGCAGACTCTGCCAGCTCAGGAGTTTGGATTAATAACTTCAAAAGGAATACAGACAGAGCCTCTAAATTAGAGCAGAGGAGAAGGACACGAAAGCCACTCCAGCATTCCAAAAACTATCATCTGTTCTTCTCATACTACTGTACATTATAAACAACTTATCCCTCTGCCTTTTTTACAAAGCAATGTCAGACTTCACCACTCTGCTAATAGATCAAATTTTAAGTGAATTTACAGAAATTGCTCAAGCAAAACATTGGCATTGTAAAGTGAATCAGTTGAGAATTCATGGCTCTACATTTTTTCCTACGTATATTCAAGCAAAATCTATAAACACCCTGAAGTCAGAGTTGAACATGGGTTCACTGAGATGAAGAATGCACGTGGCCTGGGCAGGTTTCTCTGTGAGATGCCAGAAAATGTCCCTGATCTGGACACCATTAATTCTTCCTCCAACTCACCCCTTGAGATTTGGCAGTTTCAGGCTGATTCTTCAGTTTAAAGCTACATCACCAGATGTCTCCACACAGTGGAAGCAATTATAAGGAGTATTACTGTGAATCCATTGGTAGAGGTGGATGAAGAGGAAGAGGAAGAAGGGTGTTGCTGAGATTCCCATCAGACCCAGAGGTACACATCCCTTCCAATCTTTATTTGCCTTGTCAATATATCAGTGTCTGTGGCTTGCAGACAGGGACAAGGCTGTTCTGGGGCAATATTTCAATACCTTTAGGGGTTTTTTATCAGGAAATACTTAGAGGTTTCTGACAATCCCCTACACTTGTCCCATTATCTGTTTCTAATTAGCCTGTTGAACAGCACACTGAATTTTAGCTCCAAGAAAGGACCTTTACAAAAGGTCAACAGCAACAGTTAAATACACACTGTGCCATCCACATTGTGCCTGGGTCTCTCAAGATCATAAAATTAACTGTTGGCATGCAATTGTCAACTCTTAACCTAACTAGACTGCAAGAGGAATATAATAATAATAATAAAAAAAAGAAATTAAATTAGTAATTTAATTAGAAATTAAATGAGTAATCCACTTCATCCTGGATTGGTTGCACTGTCTACTTACTCTTTTACTACAGTCCAGGACTCAGAGCACCAACTACAGTGACATCAGTTCTTATGCATCTTATTAGTAACACTCAATTCTATTTTGAAAAACAATTTAGTGTTTTTCTATTCCCCCCATCTTACTGCCATAGACACAGTAAAAAAAAACCCAAACAAACTAGAGGTATAGTTCAATTTGGTATCACATTCTCTAGCTGTTACTCTCATGCTCAGAGGCAGACAAGCCTTTGAAGTTCCAATTTCATTGAGAGTCAAGAAAAAAAAGGCAAAATTCTGAAGGAAATAAAATTATTCCAGAACGAAACAACACTTAATCTTAGATATGCTTGATGGCTTAGATGTGCACAAAGCTCTGCAGGAGCTGCTGTGAATTTCACCTAGTGCAAAACTACTTCTGGAGGCTTCAGGTGCCAGTTCTGCTTGGTCACATCATACAACCTAGAGATTTCACCCAGTAGCTTCTATGTCATGCTCAACTGAAAACTGAACAGCATTTCTTCCTGAAACACAACCAAGCTTTAAAAAAAAAAAAAAAAGAAAAAAAAATAAGAAGAAAATAAACTCAAACCACAAAATCAAAGCAGAGCTGTTTTGACCTCAGAACATGTAGTGCATTCCAATGCCCCCAGGGCAGCATTTCCTTTTACCTCAGCAGCTCTGGGCTTATGCTTATTTATCTAGATGGAGCTAAAATCCCCATGGGATTGTACTTCCACAGTCTCCACTCCTTACTTGAGGAGACACACAGATGGGCTCTGAACCAACAGCTGAAAATACCCTTATCAATGGCATCCAAACTCATTCCTTCAGCATGGATGTAAAAAGAACACGTCCTTAACCAACAGGTTAAGAGTTTGGGAGATTAATCTTTTCATTGTAATTATTCAGATTTCTTGAGAAGAGTTAATTTACTACATTTCTTCTGAGAGACTGACTCTAGACTGGACCAAACTGTGCAATTGTTACCCCCTACCACCCCATTTTGTACAAAACTCTGTGATTTATTGTTGCAACTTCACTATCATCTAAAAATTAGTAAGTGACTGGACAAACAGCCTTGGATTAGCCTTTTTTTTCTTTCCCCCTATATGCTTCATGCTACTTTAGACATCTTTTAATCCCAGCTGTGACAGCCACACTCCTGAAAGCAGTGCTTGCCAGAGAGTAAAAGAAAAACATAAAAGACAAGTTGTTTTGCCTTGAATATAGAATTTTTCTTCCTGCCACTCAAGCAGACCTAAACACATCTCCCCCTTTTCCGAGATGATGGCTTTAGCTCTGAATGGCATCACTAAACACTCAGATTCTTCTTTTCCCCTTCCCCACAGCCCAGACTAGTGAGAACAATGTGACTTTCCAAAGGAATGTTTGGATTTTAAGTGTTTTACCCTCTTTTTAGGTCAGCTCACTTAGAAGAAGGTGTGTGCGTGGAGGAGGGAACACCAAACATTTTGAACTGTCAGTTGGAGCTGGAGCAACAGCATGGAAAGCAGCAGCTCTTGGTTTTGGAGAGATGGCATCTGTCTGAGAGTCACAGCCTACAGAGGGGACAGGTTCAGAAACACTGGCACTGGAGCAGGCACTGAAATGTAAAACACGTGTCACACTTCTTCCTGCTCACGGGAAGCTTTCCAATATTTATCATGCTTCAGCTTAGGGCTTGGAGTCAGGTGAAATGAAGACAGTGTTTGTGTGTCTGTGCATGCACAGGAAGGTCAAGGACAGGAAGAGTTATATGATAAGTTTTGTTTGCTTCTGTTTTTTTATCATTCTTTAGTGTGCATTTGATAAGCATTGCAGAAGAAATTATTTTTTGAGAGTAAAGCTGAAAGGGATATAATCTATTTTTTTCATCTAAGGAAATAGAAGCTCTTAAGAACCATCTGCTCACAAGAGATTTGAACTCTGCACAAACACAACTCTATAAGCCCCAAGATGCAAGAAACTAAAGGGAAGGCTCTATTCACCACGTGTGCAACAAGGTGCAGATTTACAAAGCAGCAAGTTATTTACACAGAGGAAATGCTAACAAGACAGTTTCTCTGGAGTATTGCCTTAAAAAAAACAAACAAAACACCCCAAAAGTTTTCTGATGAGTACTTTTTAACAGCTATGGTCATTTTTTCTCAGTCTTTTTTTTTTTCTTCATCAATAGCCCCTGTACATTTGTTTACTAAGATGTGAGAAGTTCTCATTTACCTTATATTAATTTCAACTAAATTAAAAACTACCCAGCCAGGTTCACAATAGAAATCCCATGAATTGCCAGTACTATTACTAGATTTGCAGAGGCTTCTTGTTCTAGCAACGTTTGCATTTTTCGTCTAAAGATGATTTTTTGAAAGGGAATACACCGTTATATTCTGTACAGTTTTGATTGATGTTCATTTGACTCGTTAAATATGCAGCCCTAATTACTTTAATCATGTGTATACATTAATATACATTTTCCTATTAGATAGTTCTAAATGGCTTTCCCCCTCATTCAGAAGAAAGTAATCACAGTTTACAGCTCGAGCTAGATGTTCAAGTTGCAACAAAACCACATTGACAGTGGGCAAATGCTCTGAGTGTGCCAATTAACTAGCACGTGAAGGTGACAGCCAAACTTCATCCTTTCAAGAAACAATTGTAGATAAGGAATGATGGCATCTAGGCAGAAAACCTGGAATTCATTTCAATTAACCCGAACTGGAGATACTTTGCACTAAGCCACAGAAAGTGGATTTTAGTGTGAAGACAAAGCCTGGAGCTTGCTCAGTGGCTGGGGAGGTGCACTGCACTGAGGAGCAAGCACAAAGCAGCGTCTCTGCCATTCCTAGCTCTGCTCTGCCTCCTCTCAGGAACAGGGGAATTGGCAAAAGCTGCACAGACTGCCTCAGTGGCACCGAGCACTTGTAGATGTGATTGCATTTAGTTACAACAGTGCTATTAAAAGTCTGATTAGATTTATGGCTGAGATGAAACTCCCAATTAATTTAGAAGAAATTTTAGCCGAGTAGATCACATTTTGCATGATTTTGCAGCTCTGTGGATGACAGGCTAGAGAACACAACTGCAGCTGCCACAACCTGACGCAGCAGGGTGAGACCACTTCAGTTCCCACAAGGCAGAAAATGCTGAAGCCAATGTCCTGTTGCAGGCTTGCAGGTATGATGAGCAAGAAAAAACCCCTGTTCCTTGGCAGAGCAAATGATATGAAGCAGCCCACTAATGAGGTACAGTTTAGTTTCTCACCTGTTACCAAGTGTTAGCCTGGAAAAATAAAGATAATGGCTTCCCCTTAAGATGTTGTTGGTTTTGACAGGTGAAAGAACAAGTGTTACTGCTGCTGCTCCCCTGCACAAAAGGGAAGGGGAGAGGAAGGCAGTTGGGCAAACTCAGCATACACCTCAGGCTTCCCCTTTGGATGAGCACGATTCAGAACTCTTCTGGGCTGTGAATTCCAAGTGTATACGAGTTTGGGGTTATGAACTGAAACTTCACATTGCATACACTTTTGTGCAAAATTCTGACCATTGGGAGAGGTATGAGAACTTCAGAATCAAGGGTTTATGAAAGCACTTGGCAGACATCTAAATATCGAAGAAATAAACACTGAATTTTCTTCAATCACTCCTACCTCACTTCTTCCTAAATTCTACCAGAGTGGAAGTCAGAAAAATAATTCCAATAAAATGCTTAAGTCCTACTCAGCCTAATGCTAAGACTCTTCCCGCCAATTCCTCAGAATAATTCTGATTTTTTTAACCCTGACACATTATTATGCACCACCCCTTGGGCTCCAACATTAGCAAAAGTACCAAAATATTGCCAATTAACTCTATTAAAAAATGAGCTGAGACAGACACAGTTGACTATTTTTCACAGTCAAGATTTCACACAATTTTTAGCTCAGTGCAACTCAAATATGTGTTAAACTTATCCAAGCTTTTAAAATTGTCTTGATTAGAACCAAGCTCATAGAAATCTCAGCATAGAAATCTGCTCTTATGTGGTGCTAACCATCTTCAGAGAGCAATAGCCAGCTCCAGTTAGCAGCTTATGGCTACTGTTCTTTTCTAACGAAAAACAACAAAAAGAAACCAAAAAACCCACTTCTCCCTGTTTTCTCACCCCAATATGCTCCCCACACATCACCTGTACAGACACTCACTCATTGCCTTGAGATTAACTTTGCTTCAGCTAAGAACCAAGAATGTGAATATTATTTTAAGTTTCTGATTCTCTAATAATGTTTATTAAACCATTTCCTTCTTTCTACAGTGCATTACTTCTGGTGCATGGCAGCAGTTTGGACAGCAGGCTACTTGGATTAGTTTTTGTAGGTAATTAGCTGAGTGGTATTCAGCAGAAGTGGGTCATACTGTACTTGTTCACAGGTAGTTCAATAGATGTTTTTCAGCACATGTGCTTCTCTACATGCATAACATTTGGAAAGAGGAAAAAAAATGTTTAGAAAAGTTTACAGAACAGTTGGTTTTAGTGTAGGTGGATAACAGGTAGAAAAACCATTTCACACATGCAGTGAAGTGCATCAGTAGGCAACAAAGGCTGCTTGGAGAAAGAAGACTCATTAAGCAGGAGACAGCAAAACTGATGCAGATACAGAATCACAGATGTCAGGGGTTGGAAGGGAGCTAGAAGATCATCCAGTCCAACCCCCCTGCCAGAGCAGGGGCAC
>JANHGL010009265.1:0-21987 GCA_024611195.1 Ceyx melanurus | reverse complement strand
AATCGCGCTGCACGTCGCCTCTCGCACACGCACCCGCCCGGGCACTGCCTCAACAGGTCAGCAGGGAGGAACCTGCAGCCTCCCAGCAAGGCAGCAAAGGAGGGAGGAAAGGGGCAGCCAGGGGCAGCGGGAGGTGCTGCAGACACAATGACAGGTCCTGGAGCAGGGTGGCAAAAGCCTCGCCACCAACCAGCCCTTTAGGTTTGGGTAACCTCTGATTAAAGGAGGGGGTGAGAAGAGTTCCACTGAGGCAGCTGGCTCCACAGACCACCCTGAGTGGGAAACACCCTAAACCAGTGTCAAACTGGGCTGTGCTCTCTATTAAGTGCTGTGTCCAGAGCAGCAAATCCAGGCTGTGGCAGAGGGCACAACACTCGTTACAGGACAGGTTCTTTCCCTACCATCACTCGGGCACTGCTTCAAGCAGTGCTTTTTAAACACAGTCGTGTGTTTTAC
Source organism: Ceyx melanurus (assembly GCA_024611195.1). Lineage (NCBI taxonomy): Eukaryota > Metazoa > Chordata > Aves > Coraciiformes > Alcedinidae > Ceyx > Ceyx melanurus. The sequence goes on along the minus strand of JANHGL010009265.1, from coordinate 21,531 downwards.
AGCTCTACACAGCTTTTTCTAACCACACACACAGCAGGGGAAAAAGCACAGCCCAAAGCTAGGCTGGAGGATTTGCCTGCCCTCTAAAGGTTTTTCTCACAGCAAGAGTTTGGCACTTTCCAGCAACAAGGAGGTCAAAGACACCGCTGCACGATGGAGTCTTCCTCCACAGGTTGTGCCTAGAGAAAGCCAGGCACTGGGAGGGTGATCACTGGTGCAACAATGAGACCACAAAGCACAGAGCAGGCAGTGGATGTGCCCCCAGCCAAGCATGCCATCTACTCAGCTGCACCAGTGACCAGCTCAACAGCCTAACCACAGGGAAAACTCCTCTGTCTTGCCCCAGCCCTCTGCTGATTCTTCAGAGCAAGAGTGTGTGTAGAGAGCAGGGATCCTGGAGCAGCCTAAGAGACACATCTCCCACCCACCACGCAGGTCAAGATTTAGCAGCTTGTTTGTAACAAGGGAGCAGCAGAAGCCCCCAGCCAGGGCAAGACTCAGAGGAGCCCATCTTTTGCTCCTCACCTCCCACACAGCCCTGTTGAAGCCTCTGCCTCACAAACAGACTGGGCATGACCCCACAGGAGCATCACTCACACTCAGACATCAAGCAGCAGATCAGGAAACAGTGTTTTGGAGGGTGGGTGGAACGGGACACAGGACACAGGGTGTACTGGTGCAGCTGACAGCATGAGTGCACCATGCACAGATGGGAGCTGAGGCTGACCCACCCAAACCTACCTTTTCAGCTTCACTCCCCAGTTCTGAGCTAACATCATCACAGGGAAAAGCAAGGCAGAGCTGAGGAAGGGGCTGTCACCTCCCCAGCTTCTCCCCAGACAGCAGCAGGTGAGCGATGGGCACCGATGCAAAACCCAAGCGGCGGCTGGCAGCGCTGCCCCCGTGCCAGGCAGCCTCGTCACACCGGCTGACCTAACCCCAGCCTCTCCCTCCCCTGCTCCTCCCACACGCCCGGGAACACCTACAGTTGTTGAGGAAGAGCAGCACGGCAAATCCCAGCGTGGAGGTGGCCAGGAGGATGAGGCAGATGTTGCAGGGGATCATGAAGTACCGCACCACCAAGGAGACCTTGTGCTGGTACAGCCGGTCCCGCTCCAAGGCCCCTGGCGCCATGGGGTGCTGGCAAGCTGTCATGCTCTGCCGTCACGCTGTGGGCCAAAGCTCAACCCGTCGCTGACCCATCCAAGGCAGAGTGACCACAAAGCTCACATGAATCCTCCTTTCCCCGCCTCTCCAGTTGTCTTCGGCAGCTGCAAGAGTTAAGTTTTCCCCGAGGTTCCCATCCTCTGCTCGCAGGAGGGCAGGGAGGGCTGGGGGGGCACCTTCAGGAGCAAGAGTTTGTCCCCACAGCTGCCATTTCCAAAGGGTCAGGTCCCAGCCAGATCCAGAGGGATATGCACAGCCCTGCGCTCAGCAATCCCTCTTCCAGCCCAGGAGGTATCAGTCCACACCTGCCCTGCAGAAAGCAAACTAAATAACCCCAGGCAACAGTGCTGAGAGCTCAAGTTCCGTGGCCAAGCCCACTGGGACCGGGACAAGCTGCGAGCGGCGTCGGTGCCGCGGCAGCCCCCGCTGTTTCCACGCTGGCTCCCAAAAGCAGGGCTGGGACAGTGCAGAGATGCTGCTGTAGGATCCCTCTTGGGCTGGCAGCTCCAGCAGTGTCCGTATCCTCCCGGTGGGAACGGCAGGGGAGGTCTTGCCACCTCGGCTGCTTCTCCAAAGCTCCCTTTTCAGGCTCCTCACCAGCCTTTCTCCAGGAACGCGGAGCTTCCTCTGCTGTCCACACGTCTCTTCCACGGCAGATCCACCCTCACCAGCTTCTGACTCTCCTCTGGAGCAGGTGCTCGCAGCCAGGCACCTAAAGGTGCTTCTCAGTTGGCCCACGCCCCAGGTGAGGGCAGGTGCTCCCCGTTCCACGTCAAAGCTCCTCTCACAGCCGCTGCACATCCATCCCCGCTCGGCTCCACTTTCCTCCCGGGCAGCCGGTGCACAGAGCTCTCCCACCACCCGACCAGCTCAGCCGAGCCCGGCTCCAGCTCTCCAGCACCCTCCCAGCCCTCCTCCAAGCAAGAAGGGACCGTAACCCGGCTTCTCCCCCCGGACCGGCTGCCGCCCCGCACACCTCGCCGGCGGAGAGCCCCGCAGCCCAGCGCCGACACCGTCAGGGCCGCGGCGGGGGCCGGGGAGAGGCGCCGGGCGGGCGGGGAGAGCAGGTGGCGCCGCGGTGCTCGCTCGGCTGGTGTCCCTCGGCCGTGTCCCGCCTGCGCGGGCGGCGGTTCAGCCCCCGTCTGAGATCTGTGCTCTTTCGGGTCGTAACTCACCACAGAGCGTTAACTTGGGCCTGTTGCTCACACGCGGCACAGGAACGAGTCCTGCCTAAGGGGCCTTTTCCAAGCCGTGACCCGAGCGGCTGCTGCCTGCCCGAGCTCTCCTGCCACACACCCTCCTCACGAGCACCCCTGTGAGCACCAAGTAATGCTGTCGGTCCTCTAACAGAGGCCTCTCCCTGGCGAGCCGATCCAAGGCTGTACAAAATGTGGGTGCAACAGGCCATTGCAGCCATTTAGCAACTGGGCCAGAAACTTCTGGGTCAATGGCTGTGCACAGGCTTCGTTAAGAAGTGAGGCAGGTGTGTTAACGAGGCTGAGAGCACCAGGATGGAGAGCCAGGCCAGGATGGAGACACGGTGCCTCGGCACACGCAGCAGAGAGGGGCGGCTGCCAAACACAGGCTGGGGGTCAGACCAGATGCAGGATCTGAGATCCATGCTCTGGAGAAGAAACGGCACGTAATGTGCAATGACATCAAATGGTCACGACCCAAGCTTGAAACCTCTTCTGAAGAAGCAGCATCTCTCCTAATCCAATTCCCACCCCGAGCACAGCAGGGCAGGGGTTCAAGGATGACTGGGAGGGAAGGCTGCCATCTCCTGACTCATCATCCCGCTTCCTGCCGCCTGGCCTTTCAAGTCTCCCGCTACCAGCTCCTGAAGCGAACCCGCTTATCGTGTGAAGTGCAGTGAAGTCACAGCCCCCCTCAGACTGTGTCTATACATACTCTACCTCCTCCAGGTTTTCGTCTGGAAACTCGTTGCTGAGAAATTTGTTGCTCATACTGGTGATATGAATGTTTTTCTCACTAAGATCCAAGTCAAATTATTCATTAAATGAATCAGATTTACCAGTGTCTGTGTGGACTGAGAGTTGTTGAAGTTATTTTATACCTATGGATGTTCTGATGCTGTGGAAAGTTTTCCTTTTAGGTTTTGTTCATAAAAAGTTGAGAAGTCACCCGATATGGCTCCTCCTGTCAAAAATGCAAGTAGAATGAAGGCAGAAGTATTTAGTAAAAACCCTCCCCCTAACAACAGCAGATTTAAGACAGGGATGCTACTCCCTAATGATGAAAACCTGTTCCTCACTGACTATCTTGGCTATACAGTGCACGCTTTATCTGCCTCCCTCAAAAAGCCAATGAGAAAAACAGACCTCAACTAGAACATACACCGAGGCATTTCCCAGTGAGAGGTCATGATCTTTTACCTGTAATCTTAACCAATTAGCTCTGTCTGTTTTAGGCTGTTCAAGCAAACCTAATTAATGACTTCAAACAGCATTTTGCAAAATGCAAGCTCTAATCTAAAAATATATAAATCACCAGGGAAAACTGCATAGAGCCCCTGGTCTGCTCTGCTTATTTCTGCAGAGACCTTTCACGCAGCTCTGCTCAAGTTCACTCACGTGTAGGAAACTAATGAAATAGGTGAAATTCACTTAGGTGACATCTCACCCCTGCGGGACCACAGGCTTGCCTTGGGTAGCCTGAAAGAGATGCATTCTGAGCCCACTTGGGCTGGACCTGGGTAGTAGTTAACAGGCAAACGGGTGGGGAGAGGCAGCCATTCTGACCACATCTGCAGTGCCAGGCAATGGAAATTCACAGCCCTCCCTTTTAGAAGTAAAAACAGGAGCACTCAAAGCCTGGCACAAGTCCGGATAATTACTTTGTAGCAAGGAAAAACCAAAGAGAGATCAAAAGTTACTTATTTTGTATGCCAATATCCAAGGCTCTGAAGTAAAGCAAGTAAAATTTCCTGCATGTCTGCAAACAAAAGAATTCTCATGCAAAGCACCAAGAAAGAGGCAATCTGTAGCAAGAATGAGGAAATAGTGCCCAAGAAACTATAAAAGAAAGAAATAAACAGCAGAAATATTGAGAGAAAAGTGAAATGTATGGTGGAAAGATGTTGTTACAACTACATTGCAACTAACACAGCTAATAGGAAATAAAAAGATATTGCATGAGATAGAAACAGCAAATGCTCACAACAACAAAGTGGCCACAAATGAACTGGGAACCGCTGGGAACTGGCACTAAGGTATCCAGCCTGCAGTACCCAAGCATAGTTTTAGCTCCCTGGTCCATGCACCTATCTTAGCAGGAACCCAACTCCATGCCATGGGAAACCTTAGTGAGCACAATCCTACACAGTACTCTGGTTTTCAGGAAGGAAATGCAGGCACAGGGGCCCAAATGGCACTACTGGCTCTCGGCCCTGGCTCCACCTATGCCAGTAGTCTGCTTTTCAGGAAAGATGCCTTACTGTGTGCAGGTGCAGCCACAGGTCTGCCTTCTCCTCAGGTGCTCTCTGAACTCTTCTGGCTTTCATTGCTGAGGTCACCCCACTGGAGATCTCCCTGGGAGTGCTTGCAGCCTTATTTTCCATCCCATAGTCTGGAAGGACCTCATTTCCAACATTTACTGTGGATTGCTTCTTTCTTTTCTTGGGTCTCCCATCTCCATTGCCACCAACACGCAAGAAATGTAAGAATTCTTTCTGGCTGAGGGAAGCAACAAAACAAAGCAGAGAGAGCAGATACAAAGTGAGCATCCATGGCTGAGAAGGATTCCATGTTGGGCAGATATAAAACTAACAGCAAACAAACACAAAACCAATTAACCCACACTAAAGAAATCACCGAGGACTACATGAGAAACACGATGCAGAGGTACAAAGCTCAGTTTGTCCCGAGAAAGCCAGAGAGGCTGTTGACAAGTAAGTTTATCATTTTTTGTGTCCTGCCAACCTCCTATTACAGCATCCAGCAACCATCAGCCCACCCAAGCCCTACTGTCAAAAGAGCTGTTATGTTCTTACTGACAAATGTAAAGAGTTGTGGAAAAATATATCCCAACCCCAGAGCCTCACACACGCAGCACCTTACGTTCTTTGACTGTTGTAAAACCACCCTGAGTAATTTCCAAAATCATGGCCAGACCCGAATGAATAATTTTTTTCAAAACAATGTTGTGGGTGTTTCTTTTAACATGTTGAGTGTATGATTTTAATGTCTTCCTTTGGAGTTACTCTGTGCTCATAGGCATTCTGTTCCTTTCAAGAGACAGCAGAGAACAATGCGGATGCACCCAGTCAGAGGGCATCTTCTGGAAGGAGGAGGAAACTGTGCTTTTCCAACAGCAATTGAGCAACTTTTTGGGGAAAAAGTTTCTGGAGTGCAGGGGAAATCAGTGTGGAGAAACCCCCAAGGAGTGGGAGCCTGCGGAACAGAGACAGGGGAGCTCTGAAAGGCAAAGGAGACATGCACAACCAGGAGCCAAACTGGTGTAAAGAGCTCTCTCAGGGTGCTGAGAGAGGAATGTAAAGAATTCCTTACATTACAGGAAGCCACTGAAAATTGTGGGTTGAGAAAAAGACCAGAACATAAGGGCACACTGGATAATGGGGAAGAAGGCAGAAATGGGTTAAAAGCCTTTGATTTCCATTGTCCTCAAGTTTCTTCTTTTTAAACAAGTCATTATTCTAGCTTATCTTCTCACAAAATCACATCCTCTGGCAGCACATATACTAAAATGTGAATGATACAGACAAGATCAGCACAGCACCTGCACAGATTGGCTTGGGGGTGGTGGGAAGGCTCCACAGTACAGGAAAAATATTGACATACTGGAGCAAGTTGAGCAGCAGGCCAACAGAATGGTCAGGGCCAGGCTGGAGCACAGGCGTGAGGAGAAGCTGACAGAGATGGGGTCATTCAGCCTGCAGAAGAGGAGGCTCAGAGGAGACCAGACTGCTGAAACTACCTGACCTCAGGGTATGGAGAAGGCAGTGCCAGACTCCTGTATGTGCACAACAGGCAATGGACACAAGCTGGAACATAGGAAATCCTAATGAAATACAAGAAAAATATTTCATCATGAAGTTGGTGAATACTGGGACAGAGGGTATGGGCTCTACAACTATGAAGGTGTCAAAGGCTTGGCTGAGCATGGTCTGAGCTACTTTATCTAGTTGGACCTCCTCTGAGCACAGGGTTAGACTAAATGACCTCCAGAGGCTCTTTCCAAGCCAAATCGTTCTGTGATTCTGCAAAACTCAGCTTTGTAGGTTCAAAGAGCTGATGTCTTTTGATGTTCTTCACCTTACAGACAAGGTGCAAGAAAGATCTCTGTCATATATCCAACCTCCCCAGGCTGATTAAAGAGATGTCATAGCATTTTTGAGAATAATGTTTGCATTTTGTATTATTGGCATTCCAGATAAATATTACTCTTCTATTTCTATGTCCCACAAGACACTGCTACACTTGATTCACCAAGCTATTTTAAATCCTTTCTGTCTGGTTTGCCTTTGTGCTCTTTCCTCAACCCCTAACTTGCATCAACACTAATCCTTGTCCTATTGCTCACCCCATGAGGATTAAAAAGGTTTCTACAGGTGGGAGTCTGGATGACTGCAGGCTGATGGAGCTCAAGGAACACATAGTTTGTTTCCTTTTTTTTAACCTAAAAGGACATGTTCATCCTCATCCAGTGCTTAGCCTGTCTCCTAATTTACAAATGATAGGTAAAAGTGATGAGGTTCCTTACCTGCATATGCACACACGCATGTTCACATCTGTACCTACACACACAAACTGCATGTCATGTCTTGTGCATTTATTGTCTTCCATCTCCTGGTTTCACAGAAGCCCTTACCTGCTGCAATTGAAGTGGTCCCATCCTTGTCTGTGCTGAGCAGCATATCTCAGGGAGGCTTCCAGGCTGCACTGTCACCCAGAGCCCTTCCACAGGACTGCAGGGCCTCCTTCCTGCACAGGCAGCTTCACAGCCCTCCCTGCTGCACGGGTGGCTTTGCTCTGTATACCAGGGACAGCCCTAGAAACAGTTCTCTCCTGCATATCAAAGGTAACACAATGTGAGAGGACATGAGTTACACAGTTTGCCTTCCCTTTTGTGTCTACAAGAGATTAACTTCTGAGAAGAAGTCAGGAGTCTGAAATTCTCCTTTTAGATTTGTCACAGACTCACCTTTCAATCCTCAGTAGGCTGCTTCAAACCCACATCTCAGCTCCACCATATACAAGTGGGGTGTTTATAGCAACATCACAGCAGAAGCCTTGGGACTTCACACCTAGAGCTCTTTGCAAATAGAAACTGCACAAAAATACAAATTCTTTTCTGTAACTCCTTTGAAATACAATATACAGAAACTGTGTAACTCCTCACAGCTCCTCTGCTGGTGTGGACTAAGGAGCACCACACTGAGTCCTTGCACACCATCCATTATGTCAGACAAGCAAGATTCACCAGTCTGATGAGATACTGTGTGTTAGTCAAGCCTTTCATTGCCCTAGCCCCACAGAAGTGCACTAGGCATTGGTTCCAGTCACACAGGGTAAGCTATTCTGGTTTGTTCAGTACCTCAAGTAAGCAGCAGTAACTCCTCCTGTGTTTGAACTCTGATGCTGGCATTCCCACGCCGTACAGCCTCAGACATTGAGACAACTGTGCTGATTACATATTTCCTCTTACTTTAATAGGCCTTTCAGGAATGAACAAGCATTCCCTTGTATACTGCTGTGGTTCCCATCACTTGATGGTCACACTTAATTAACCACTAGTTTAGTCGAGAGCTGGTTACACTTCATTTCATTAAGTGATTTCATGATCACCAGAGGTACACTGACAGCTCTGTTAGCTGAAGCTATGTGAAAAGGGGCAGCAGAGACAACTGGAACATTTTGCAGCACTTCCTCACCACTGATTTTCCAGGCACTGCTCTTGCACAGTACACCGAGCTGCATTTCCATCCCCATTTAGCATTTTTGGCTCAGAGTTATCTCAGCCTTGGTGCAATACAGACTGTACTCTGTTACCTTTAGAATGTTGGTCCCTGCATCCTTACAGTCATCATTTTTAGATAAAGGAGATACTAAGAATTTCTTCATCTGTCTTCCCTCCTTTAGGCTTTTCTTTAGGTCAGCAAATAAATACGATTAAACGTAAGCAAGAATCAACTGGAAAACAAGAAAATGTGGAAAGGTTCTACAGTGTGATCAACCAGGCAGTTTACAAATGAGACAATTAACTCTGAAGTATGCAAGCATCACATGACAGGAACACCACCACCAATATTACATATGCTAGCTTAAGAACACAGACATGACAGGATACCTGTGAAACCCCACATTAAAGCTGCATACCACAAAAACCTTCTCACAATAGCTCATACTCATTCGCAGGGTATGTAATGCACAGACAGTTTAACATTTCTAATGTCAAAGCATTTTTACCAATTGAACAGGAGGAATTTTGCACAGCTGTACTTCAAACCTGGCTCTAGGTTCAGTCTGCATGTGCTATTTCAGTTTAAGAGGGAAAAAGTGTTAGGAAAACACCATCACAAATAGGTATGGATGCATAGCACTAACCAGAAGTAACATCAGTGACCTGAATTTTGTTGTGAAGCCCTTCAACTCTGCCATTGAGATCTGTGTTCAGCAATTGTGACAATTTATAACCAAACTATATTTCAAATGAAAGTAGCATCTTTGCTCTAACAATCTAGTCTTTAGTTCAAATGATATGAAGAAATAGCAGAGCAGTTACCAGTCACTGGAAGCAGATAAGAAGAAAACAGTATCTTGTGCCAAAGACTTCAATGATAGGACTACTTGTTACTGCCATTCCTTAGAGACCTGTTCTATATAAGAACCAGAAGAATCACATATTAATGAAAAGCTTCCTACATATTTAATCTGTTTTCACTTTCCCACATGCTATTATGGTTTGTAATGAGATGGATTTGCCACTGGAGTCCAGAATATAAGGAAGCTACTTGTTTCGGAAAGTCCTGGGAAGAATTCTGCTTTGTGAGTCCTCAAAAAAACACATATATTAGTAAAAAACCTCATCCAGCAATGGAACTAGGTAATAATGTGGGAGAAAATGTACACTGATGTCTTTCACCCAGCTCTCAACACAGCTATGAGAAGCTCCACATAAATTGTGTGAAATTTTCCTTAGAAATTACACTTGCTACTGACAGGAATTAAAAAAAACAACAATCCTGCACTGCTTTTTACAACTCACCTGCACAAAATATTATTTTAAGTAGTTTGTGTTCCTGTATTTTTCATGTGCACACTCCTCACAGTATTATGGTGGATCCACATCACTATTCTGATTTGAAGGCAGAGTGAATGACTTGCCAAGCACTGAAGTGACCTGTTCCAAGTTGTGTAATGAGTTATAGACACCCTGGCTGTCCCCAGGCCCCGTGCTCTGCAAAGTACACCCTGACTACAGCTAGAACTGAGTCATTTAGCCACAGATATTCTAAGCAAAAAGAAATTACATTACTCAGGTCTTAGAAGGGTGATACTTTGTGTACTCAATAAATCAAGGAAAAGGAAATCAGCAATGGGCTTTGAACCAAAAAAGCAAATTCATGGCAAGGTTATTCAGATTTCATTATCAGGAGGAGAGGAGATTCTCACTGCCTTATGGGGAAATCACTAGGCATTTCTAGATTAGATCTCTTGTTCTGCTAGCACACAAACCATCATTCCTTCAAGAAAAACTTTGCATTTTTCAGGTAGGTGAGGCTAGATCAATAGTGACAACGACCTGACTAGTGCAGTAGTGAACAAAAGATTACTAACTGCAACAGGATCTGAATAAATATCCACCTCCATGTCTCCTGGATGGGTGGTTTGCAAAGCATTTCTCACCACGTATATGACGTATTTTCACTGACTATTTAAAGAGCATTTCTCAAGTGCCTTCATAAATTTCTGGGCTGCCAGATATCTGCATGCACTGCATTGTTAAGTTTTAAAGTGCTGTGCATTCTCTGTGGTGCTACAAAAACAATAGTATTGATAATAAAGACAAGATCCAGCAAGGAAAACCAGAGAAAACCCAACAAATCTTTGATTCATAGGAGACTCAAAGCTGCATGATTCAAATAGCAGAAATTCACTTTCAGGAATTTTGGCAAGTTTTTATATAACCAGTTAATTATGACTAGTTTTCCTTGGTATTCATTGTAACAGCATAAATAGCAGTGGATTCCTTCATACATGTTTGATTTTAATATCCATATCTGTGGGAATCCCTCTGGTGTTTAACAGAACAAAAATAAATATCAACTACAAAGTCATAGAAGGAAATCTAAAAGTGTCTCTATCCAGAAAATTGTTCACATTCATTTATTAAGAAACACTTTCCAAGGTTTCAAACATTGTATGACTCCAAAATCTTGTTGAATGACTTAATTTGTACTCAGTAAATGTTGCTATAGACACAAAAAACTACTCCCACCATTTATCATGTTGCTTCCCCTAATTAGTATTTGCCCCACACCTCACTGCACATTAACTTAGCTGAAAATGTTGCCATGTCATGTGGAAGGAGAAAAAGAGTCTATGCCAGAAGCTGCAGAAACTGAAAAAACTGTAGGCTACAGCAAAGCAGGTCAAGCTTCTCTCACTGAGAAGTGGGATGGGAATTTGGCAGGAGCCCCACAGTTGATACCTTTGTCTTCCATACAATTGTCCCTCCCAGTTTCTGATACACAGAGGACAATAAAAAAGGCCAATCCCCTGTTCCTTTCCCTTGCCCACCTCTCTCAAGACAATACTTTCTCTCAGTTAAACACACAAATTCCAACACATAAAATGCTGATATGGAAACATTCTCCTTTATAACAGGCAGATATTCAGAGGTTGAAGATTCAGTCCTCATTGAAAGGCTTTGCCAACATAACTGCTGCTAATGACTGTGACATTTTTTCATTGCGGGGCACAGGCACCGTGTGACAACAGCATTGTTTACATTCACCCTTTCCATGTGATTCTATGTATAACTTCCATAAACACATGGGTTCTTATTTTGTCTCAAAGCACTTAATACATTTTGCAATAACCAAACAGCTTAAGAGCCATAGCTCTGGGCTACAATCCCACACGTTCTCATACACCAGCTATTAAGCATCTCTTCTCCAGAAGAGATCAAGTGGAAAAGCTCTGATTACTATTTTCCAATGAAGAACATGGGCTCAAAAAGAAGTGACAAAGCCTAAGGATGCATCAAGGATGCATCCATGGCCTTGAATCCCAGGGCTGCTCACCTGCATCAGAACTCTGTGAGCCTGCCCTGCCATGGCAGATGTGCTGATGTATGGCTCCTGTAAGGCAAGGAGAGAACACAGAAGCATGAGTGCACCCCTGCCACACAGCTGGGAACAAGAGGCTGAGGAAGGACAGGCAGAGAAAAGCAGCAGGCTTGGGGGGACAGAAGCCAAGAATATTCGTTCGCTCTTGTTCCCTATCCCCAGTTACACCTAAAACCTCAGGAAATACCACAGTAAAACACCACTTTCTTTTTTTGGTAAACCATCAGGTTAACTCTAAATAAACTATTATGACTGGAATGTACCCAAATCTCACAGGCTTAGAAAAGTCAAGTTGATCTCCATTGATATGGTCTGAGTTTTTAGTTAGAAATAGTCAGTGACCCCAATATTTATTGTCTAAAGATTTTTTATAGCTGCTATCTCATTACAAAACCATTTATGACATCCTGTAATATTTTGCAATAAGTGCTTATAAAAGTCAATTCACATAGAAATGTAGCCTGTGAGGAAGAGGACAAAGAAATGATCATACAGCTCTGAGAAGAAGAGTGCCTGCAAGTACTAAACTCTGGGCCCTGCAAACTATGAGGGCTGTAACTGTTTCTTGACAGGAACAGAGCTAAAGACCATTTTATTGTTAACTAAGCTGGTCTTTACAGCTTATGGAGGCATTCACTGAGTTTTTACCTTTCACAAAATTCTACAGTATCCCACTTAGGACTTGGCCAGCTCTGTCAAAGAAGGTGCATTATGCTTCCCATGTGGATGGTTCCCCAGACAGAAAAAAAAAATGAACAGAAGACATGATAAAATAATATAAATCAATGCTCACTTTAGAGGGACATGTCTCTTCTCCCTCTTTAATTTCTAAGGCTGGCAAGACACTCAAAGACATAAAGACAAAGAAACAAAGGTAAAAAGGTTTCCCCTTTCTAAACCATACATAATTTTGCTGTGGAACTCACTGCCACAGGAAATCATTATACCAGAGAACATCACAATGGATACTGCTGTGGAGATCAAAAACACAGCTTTCCTGAGTGATAACAACAAGTTGTTGGAAGGAATACTAAAGTTTGTGCTTCAGCAATCTCACCAGGTACTATGAAGTTAGGTATCCATGTGAAACCTGATTGAATGCAATAGGCTTCCCATAATAAAGCAGCTGTGTGGCTCAATGGTGCAAGGACTGGACTGGGTTTCAGCTGGGAGGGCTTCTGCTCCCAGGTACAACCTCCTCTTGAACTCTGGAATGCCATGGGTCCTCTCTCCACCTCAGTGTCCCCATCAACTGAAAGGAAACAAACCAAACTGTATCATGGATATCAGGAGCATTGTGGTTTTCATACCCTTTCTCTTCTATCTATTTTCAAAGCAAGACAGACTAGAAAGATCTCAAATTCAGTCCCATCTTTTTTACACGTAAGTAAACAGGAGCAGATTTTCTATCTTTTTAAATTAAACCCATCTGAATTAAACTCCCTGGCCTGGCTTTCCCAGTGTCCCCTCACCTCATTTTCAATGCTGCAGAGTGGAAATTCACCAAGGCAGAAACTACATTTATTTTGTTTATAACCTATTTATTTTAGGCCTTATTCACTATAGCAAACACATTATTGCTTTCAGACCCAGTGTTTTAGTACTGTATTTAGGAAATAAATGTGGCAATGTCATAGCAGGGCTTTAAAAAAAAAAAGGGGGGGGGAAAGAAATACAGCTTTATTTATAAGTTGATGTATAGGAACTGTATAGTAATGGAGCCTAAAATCTCAAAAGCGTTGCTTTGTATTTGCTTTATAGGACTATAAGAGCCAAATAATGACATTTAAATGATCTATTCCATTAACATTGTATCATTTTGTCAATCTGGAATGTATTTTAATCAAAAACCCCTTGAAATGGTCTCCTTTGTTGTATTTTCTTTTTTGGCTCATTTTATCAACATCTGTTATGTTTATACAATATGAATTAAAACTCTGGAATGCTGTTTGTACTCAGCTACTTTTGTTGAGAGTGTAAGGTCCCAGGATTGGCAGTGTTTATGTAAATCAGTGAGGCTGACACAGCCATCATAAACAAACCAGAAAATATAACAAACACATTGTTCATGGAGGAAATGTTTGTTTTCAGAGTTGGCTGCAGTCTCTGCAGATTGATGAAGAGCTGCTGATAGCGGGGATCTGTAGCGCGGCGGTTCGGCAGCGGAGGCAGGGGCGACACACTGGGCAGCTTCTCCACTCTTATCTGCAACGGGCAAGGATCCATTGCTCTTTCCTTCTGCAACACGCATTGCAACTCCAGGTTCAACAGCTTCCCAGTTTGACTCTTAGGAAAAAGTCTCCTAGCAGGGCTGCACTGGCAGAGCTTGTCCAAACTGTAGACATTCTTCTGCCAATAAGGCTTAAATTAGCAATTTAAAACATTCTACTTGCAAAAAAAGATTCTTTTTTTTCCCTTAGTGTAACCATATCTCTATCCAGAGTATTTGTTATAGTGGCTTAGGGGTGAGGTTTTTCATGCTGTGAAAATTCACAAACCAAGTGGTAATTACATGACAGCACAGCGCGGAAAAATGTAACAGAACTTGTCTCAGCCATCAGCTGAGCTTCAGCCTCTTCCTTGGGAGCACCTATTTGTATCCTGGCACCTCACCCTATATATAATTGCCCTGCTCTGGTTGTTCTGCCAGCCAGATTCCCAAGCTTTGGTGGTATATGATGACTTCCCAGTTGTGCCTGTGTCAGTGGCTCCAGACGGCGTTCCCAGCCGTGCCTCGGGAACACACGGTTCCCCTCTGCCACGCTTGCTGTTTACTATTCCTAAAAATCCTTTAGTCATCTATCAGAGGGAAGAATGCTACATGCTTTTCAAGTTTGAAAGCTTTTATAAACACTCATCATTCAGAGAGGTGCTACCCATACAGAATTAAATATGATAATAATTCTGCTATCCATAGAGAAGTTGAGAGAGAAGAGATTGGAACAGCCTATCTGAGCAAGGACATTCTCTGCCAACAGTCTTGCACAACTTCCAGACTCTGAACGGCATTACAGCTCCTGACAGCTGTCCCTGGAAGCTCTCTGGTCATCCTTTCATTTAAATTGTACCTGACTGCTTCTTTATCTCAACCACATGTAATACATCACTTCTTTGTTCAAGGAGAGCTCATCCTAAATCACCCAATATACCTGCTGATTAAACAAAGAATGAACAAAGAAAAGCTGTTACCTTCTCATGGGAGAGAGGAGGAGGGGAAGAGAAGGACTCTCTGATTTGTCTCTGATTCAAAGATGTGCTCATTCTCCAGCAGCATGCAGAGCTCTCACCTGGGGTTAGAGAATTACATTCATTACACGCGGCAGATTTTAATGAGCAAGCACACGACACTTCAGTGAGACATGGTGGTACCTCAGCAGTGTGTGCAGTTCTGGGTGTCTCCTTTGAGAAGGGTGGCAAACTATGAGAGTGTGTCCAGAGGAGGCCAATCCAGATGGTAAAAGGACTCAAGGGCAAGACTTCTGAGGAGTGTCTGAGGTCACCTGTTTTTTTCAGCTTGAAAAACAGACGGCTGAAGGGTGACCTCATTGCAGTCTACAACCTCCTCAGGGGAGAAGACGGGAAGGTGCTGATGTCTCTCTGGTGATCAGTGACAGGACATGAGGAAATGGAATGGAGCTGCCTCAGGGGAAGTTCAGATTGAACATAAGGAAAATGGTCTCCATTGAGAGTCACTGCAACAGGTTCCCCAGGAAAATGGTCAGGCCTCCAAGTCTTTTTGAATTCAAGGGGTGTCTGGATGAAGATCTTGGTCATATAGTTTAGTTTTAGGTGGTTCTGTGAGGAACAGGGAGTTGGATTCAGTGATTCTTATGGGTCACTTCCAACTTCAGATATTCCATGATTTTAGAGAATTAGTGAGCTGACCACCTATTTCACCTTCCTAAGTTTCCATCAGCAATAGCAGCATCACACAGGCATTTTCTGGTATAGGTCTGACAAACTAGATTAAAGAACATCACTTATCCTACATGTTCTTGACCTGGATCAACCCGCTCAGCAGGACCAGCTCTAGTTTGCAACCAACAAGACAATACCAAAACTAAGCAAATTCCATTATCTGAATATAAGTAGATAGATTGTAGTTCCTTCCTTCCATCCTTCTTAAGTAAGATCTACATTAAAACACACCATCTGCAACAAAAATTAATGTCACACTTTAAATCAACAGTGAAATCTTCTCTCATAGTACTGTATTCTAGAGTTCATTAAGACATTTAATTTTCTCAGTCATGTGGAAATGGGTATCTTTATAAATTATTATATCATTCAAACCTTTCATTAGTCCTACCCTTCTGCACCACACATATAAAGCCTCAACAAGCAACCTATTTAATATTATCATTTATATCTTAGTGTTTCCTTGCTACACACAGACACACTTTCCATCCGCTCTAACCATTTCCAGCCTTTTAAATTATATTTAGATAACAAACACCTTGGAGATCACCACAAAGCTTTCTATTTTGCAACATACTTATCATGATGGCCCTGGTCTGTTATTACAACTAGGAGCTACTACAGTAGTACAAAGATGTGCAACACACAGCTAAATGACGTGCTTGAAAGACCCAGAGGACAGCAGAGACATGATCTTCATTAGGGCAACAAATACAAATGAGGTACAAAGTGGCTTTTGTGACTGGAACACTAATAATCAGCTTAGAATTTTTCAGATAAATACTGTATCTGAAAATACTGGTTTGTTAAAACCAAAATCTGTTATAGGAATGTACAAGTTTTAACATAATGTCTCCTGGGAAAGATTAATCTGCTTCAAGGTGGGATCAGCTCTCCACAGCAAGGGACTTCCACTAAGACGACCTGCCTGCCCGATCACAGAATCAGAGAATGGGGGGGGGGGTTGGAAGGGACCTGGAAAAATCATCCAGTCCAACCCCCTTCCAGGGCAGGATCACCCTGAGCAGATCACACAGGAACACATCCAGGGAGCTTTTCAAAGTCTCCGGAGACAGATTCCACCACCTCTCTGGGCAGCTGTCCATCACCCTCACAGTGAGGAGCCAAAAGCACATCCCATTCACAGGGCAAACAAGGAATTCTGCATCCTTCATCACTACTGAAACTTTAGCTCTCAATCTAATAGCTGACTGGCTTTGGTTTCCATGCAGTCTCCTTCAGATTACTGTGAGCGAAGCACTGCAGTAGAGCTAACTGCTGAGAATCCCTCTGAGGAAACACCTGGCCCTGGGCTCATCTCCCCTCCTGGAACAGTCACTGGCTTGCCCCAAGCCTCTTGCCCCATGCCTGCCAGCATATGGACCTGTCATACAGCAGTAATTAATATACTTGAGATTGAGGATAATCAGAACAACACAGGAAAAGACCAGTATAGGCACAATAGGACAGACAAGATCTATTCCCCTGGGGCTACACTGGGAGGTGGAAGGGTGGAAAACACAGTATCTTCACTACAGCAGAGAACATGGAGAAGCAACTAATTCCCTGTGAATTACCTTTGGTGCATTACACACTTTGTTCTGCAGGGCTCTCTAAAGATTCACATTTTGTGGTTGTTCACAAACAGGTCTGTAATAATTCTGTGTGAGCTATAAATAAACAGGTCTAAGTTCTGCTCAGAGATCATCACGTACAGCTCCAAGAAGTCAATTTCAAGCATGATCACTGGGCCAGGAATTCTCTCAGGACTTTAATCTTAACATGAATACAGAGATGTCAAGTGCAAAAGTTATGATCCACGCTGATCCTCTGCCAGATTCTGTATGCTCAGGTCCAGAACACTGTTCTGGCCTGTCCCTAGTCCAGACTTCACCATTTTCCACTGGAACATCATGGGCTAGAATAAAACAAAACAAAACAAAACAAAAACCAACAAACCAGCACCATTCACCATGAGTTGAAAGAGCAGAAACATTTGCTCATCACCAGTGGTTTGTTGGCCAGTTTTGGCAGCTTACAATTTGCTCAGCACCGCTCTTAACTAAACCCAGCAGGGAGTCACTTAACAGGGCTTTGGGAAGTGTGAGAGAAATTTGGCTAGTCAAAGAAAAAAGCACACACAAACACAATGAAGGAAACCATTGGAACATTTCTGATAAGAATCCAAGCCTATTAAAACCTGCCATATTCAGGAGAAAAATGAACATACATTATTTCACTTGGACTTCCAGAAGTCATGCTTCAGAGGTTTAACAACATCACTCTTTGATGTTACATACAACATCCTTCCTATCACATCATCAAGCCTTAGAAAGCAGACCAAACATGTTTCTTGCACTATTTTGTGAGCTTTAACAGGAAGCGCTAGGATTCAGACTTGGACTCTGCAATTGTTCCTTTACTCTTTATTTATTTAAGAAGGAAGAAAACCCTTAAGTAGGGAATCTCATTTCAGAGATACCCTGGCAAGGCACTGCAGCAGTTTCATATGCTCTATCTGTTATAAAGCAGGCATCACGAAGATACACCTCATTAAGATAACACATTATTATCCCAATATCCACATGTCAGATTTGGCATGGAAGTCAGGAATGAAAAGTATCTGACAGCTGATGGTGTCACTCTTCTTGTCAAGATGGTCAATTATCTGAGGAAACTACAAATTCTAAATACTGGGGGAGTGACATAAAAGGAACTGCAGCTCCAAAGTAGCTGCAAATGAACAGAAGGAAGATTAGAAGGTGATGCCACTGGCAGAAGGATTCAGGGCAGGACTCCCAAATTGAATGGATAAAAGAACTACCCAGTGGGGCAGGGGGAGGAGGGAGGGAGGACTGAAGAACTCAAAGCATCATTTTTAGCTTGCTTTAAAAAGCTTTAAACTCTTTTCTCCTGCGTGAATCCAGCAAAGGTACCTGCAGTGTGTTTACTCTTGGGCTGATAATATCCGATGTTTTGGCCAATATCCAGTTCAGTGAGGAGCAGTGATTAAAATAATCCAGCCAGGATAAAACAAATGTCCCTTCCATGTATTAACAATCTACCGTCTCAGGGCTTCTCTCAGACATGTTTAAAACCCAGTAACATTAATAAATAAATTTTGCTTTATGTCAGCCAGTTTGAAAAAAAAATAATGACAAAATAATAGTAATGAGAAACAGTAAATTGCACTTTAAAATAACCAAATATGACACCTTGAAACTCTTCACAGCCCTTCCTCATCCTAATACCTGGCTGATGTAAATTACTTTACATTATCAACAGGTCTGAAAACTTGCTGCAGCTCAGACTTAGTGTCCTGCACTTTCAATGTTCCCAGTATTTGAAAAGAAAAGAGTTCTGAGAGGACTGCAGGATGTGAGCGCTGCTCTGCTCTCAGTAGAAGTTCTAGGACTAGCATGCAGCTCTTCCAAAAGGGCACCTTGAGAGAAGCTTTTTATATGGACTGTGAAATGTCAGTTTTGTTCAAGAATAGTTGTTACTTTATGGTCTTAGTAAAATTCACTTGGTAAAAGTCACTTTTCCTGACTTCAAAGAACACTATACCTTAACTGGTAAAAAGACTATTCTGCATATAGTGAGCTAGACAGTAGATGAGAACTAGATCACATATCAGGACCTGTTCTACAGTCCATCAAATCTTATCTTACACAGCAAAATCTCAGGATTATGGGGTTGTTTCAGGTTAGGAAGCCTAAATCATTACTGTTTACTTAATAGTTCTTTAAAGGATAAAGGAGCTTTGCATAAATTTTTGGCATTTTACCTACAAGATGAT
Source organism: Ceyx melanurus (assembly GCA_024611195.1). Classification (NCBI taxonomy): domain Eukaryota; kingdom Metazoa; phylum Chordata; class Aves; order Coraciiformes; family Alcedinidae; genus Ceyx; species Ceyx melanurus. The sequence goes on along the minus strand of JANHGL010009265.1, from coordinate 2,314 downwards.
AAAAAGGTCATTATCAAGTACTGGGCTGAGGTTTTACAGAGCAAAGATCAAATCCTCTCCAAATCAAAGCTTTTCAAAGGATGCTGAATAAATATTTAAGCTACATACCTGTTTTCAGACCTACAATACAGGGATTTCTTCCATCTCTGAGCCATGTTTTGAGGTTAATATTCATTACCTAAGTTGCCAGCTGTCTAGTTTTATGAGCACCATCATCAGGGTGAATGAGCAGACAGTGAGTCCACAGCCTTGACATGGAAATGCAAAGGCAGCTGTTAATAAATTGTAAATGCAAGTTTAGTATTTCAACCCCACAGAAAGCCTCCATTTTAGAAAAAAGGATGAAGACTTGGGACCAGATTTGTACTTCCCTACAAGCTGGCTTGTTACCAGGCAAATTTTCAATTCCAGAGGAACCTACCACACATTTAAACGACAGGACAAGTATGTGATCAGTCTTTCCATTCACACACCAGTTTTCCCCATGCCTATATTTGATTTCCACATTTAACAAGGCTCTGCACTTGCCTAAAAGCCACCCACACGCTGCAGCGGGGCTGCAGACGGTTTTAATTTGCCTTGGATTTCACACACGGCCTCTGCAACGCTCCAGCTTCCCTCCAAAGGGCTCCAGCACAGTCCTACAGCACCTGCACAATTATTTGCATGGCCAAACAGGCCTACTAATTTTTAAAGTATCATATAATGTTGTTCTTTGGAAGAAAATTCTCACACTTCGGCCACAAAATGAAACCACTGCCACAGACTCTATAAACCTTCCTCCATCTGGAGCTGCTGTGTCCCGGGACACTGACAATCCACGGGAGGATCATAATGTCAAGGGCTTTTGTTCAGAATGCTGGGTTCCATTTATTTTAACAGGCAAAATTACCATGCAGTGCATCATTGCAATTCACTGTGCACCACTCACTGCAATTCACTGGATCCACTTTGCAAAAGCAGGAGTCAGGACAGTAAAAACAAACTGTGCTGACAGATTCTACCCTTGAACATGAAAAGAAGTAATCATAAAAGCATTTGGATATTGCCATCAGTTCCCTGGTCTACACACCTAAAAATTGTTTTTAGTTCCTAACATGCTTCCCCTCACCTTTTTTTTTTTTTTCTTTTCTGGCAGAGTTTAGATGCAGCCTTCAAACCACTGCCAATGGTGTTTCTCACTTTGATCAGACCTGGTAGAATCCCTGTTGCCCAGAACTTACAGCAAAGTCACGGGGAGGAGGAGGGGGGAAAGCTGTCCGTGGTCCTCTAGTAACAAACTAAATTTCATTCTTATCTCCATTTATTGCATGAACTTTGCAGACTTCTGCATTTGATTGAGTAACTTTGCATTCCTGTGATCTAAACTTAGCAACCTCTCCACAACAGTGCCAGAAGGAAAAGGTTGACCAAGAAGCTTTCAAAAATCGGTTATCTCACGACTGCCAGCAGCAGGGCTGTTGCAATGTTAAGGTAGCTATCGCTGAGCTCAGTCATTAATTTATGAATTAAATGTTTTAGGTCTCAATTACTCTTTAGCTTTTCGTTTGTCCCTAAGCTGTTGCACCATGTTGCTTACTGAAGGCAAGTAATTCTAAGAAAATGGAAGGTCGTGCCTTATTAAACAAGTGTGCTTGGGCTGTGCACACACCCGAGTGTAGCACTTCGTTAGTCCCAACAGGGAGGGCAGATTAAAGAAAAATACCACAACCATACCTACAGGCTGACATATCTAGGATGTGTTGCAATGCTGGCTCTCCTCTCCCACAGCACGGATCGATGGGCTCTGCTCAGTCTTACTGAAGGGGCTGGCAGAAAACATCCCTGACTCACGCGGGTTTCTGCTCCCTGGCCTGGCCAGAGGCGACTCATACCAAATAAACTCCCCTCAAATACACACACACGCCACTTTGGATCAATGATTTCTCTGCTAAAGGATGTTACTGTCTAATACAGCTTTAAGTTTTCAACTTTGTCATATTTTCTAAACTCTGATCTCTTCAATTTACTTTCAGTTCTGTGACATTCCCCTTCAGCGGGGGGAAAGCACGCGTTAGCTAAACAATGTGGTTTGGATTTAGTGTTCCCATGCATCATCGTGAAAATGTTTGTCTCAGCAATAGTGTCATTATTGTTACTGGGAACAGCTGCTCTACCATGTCCTCTGATCGCGGAAAGCAGAGTGTCTCCCTTCCCAGAGCAGCTTCAGAGCCGAGGGATGAGAAGGAGGAGCCTGGCGCGCACCCACCGCGCGGTACCTGCCCGGCTGCCGCCGCCGGAGCGCGGGACCCGCCGCCCAGCGCGAGCCGCGGGG
>JANHGL010009264.1:57464-120239 GCA_024611195.1 Ceyx melanurus | reverse complement strand
TATATTTATATATTAATTTTTGGCTACCAGATTTAATGTGTAGTAGAAATTATTTGATGACCTTTTGAATTCTGTTTAGTCCTTTTTTAATTTTTTAATATTTCTTAACTGTTCACACTTACTGAAAGCAGTTAAGTGCTTCTGCCACAGTTGAGTTATATTGAAGTAAGATGGAATAACAAAATTAAAACATTCACTGAGACATTTGTTAATTTAACTTTAAAATACGTAGTTCTAAAAAAAAAAATCACTTGATATGGCTTCAAAGTCAGGAACATCAGAATAAATGAGGCACTTGTGGAAAATCCCACCAACCAGTTTTAAGGGACTGACCCCCTGTGTCTCTTTACTTATAACATACCTATAGAAACCAAAGCAGAAAAGCTGGGATTTTTTGCACATCACGACATGATGAGCAGTTCACTGGATGAAGTGTCCATCTTCCAGCTCATCTGACAGACACGTTTTGGGTGAGGAGAACACTGCCAAAGCACAGAAATCCCTCCAGTGCAGCAACTTTGTTTCACCTCAGAAGAATTCTTGCCTGTTCTTGGCACGTTGTGTTCCAGAGAAGTTAGGCTTCAGTGCTGCTCCGTTTCCAGCTTGCACTAATTTTTCATTGTTCAGATAGTTAAACCTTCAGAGCATCAGCAGAGCTGCAACTAACAGGTATCTTGGGATGCTGTGAATCCAAATGTTGACATTTTGTAGGAAAGCTTGTTAGAGTGTTTGCCAGGGAGTGGAATTCTGGAGCGTTTGAAACTAGCTGACTGCTCTTAAACACCTTTGGCAGTTCTGTTAATCCCTGAAACGTTTCCAGAGCTGGATGGGGATCACACTGCAGTGGCCAGACAATCTGTCCACCAAACGCCCTTGTTTGGAAGATGCTGGATGGATTTGTCACTCTCCATTTGCTAACAGTCGAGTCCACGGGTGACTGGGTGGATTTCTTGGTGCCTATTGAAGTTACTGAAACTCATAGAATCCTAGAAATGTCTGGGTTGAAGGGACCTCCAGAGGTCACTAGTGCAACCCACTTGCTGAGAGCAGGGACATTGCAACTAGAGCAGGGTGCTCAGAGCCTCCTCAAGCCCCACCTGGAATGGCTCAGTCCAAGTGTGCTAATGAATGGATTTGATGAAGACAAACACAGGTTTTTAGGATAACAACATCTGTTGAGTAATATCTGTCAATATCAACTGATTGGGAAAAAAATGGCACCTTAGGGGAATACCCGTTCTCTCGGTTGATGCTTTTGTGCAAAGTCATTTTTATTATGTTTCTAATGTGGAAAATTGTTATTTATCCAAGTTAAGAAGCAGAAAGCTGAAACACATGACAGCTCCCATAGTTGTGGGAATTCCCTCAGCTAAAATGATAATGTTTCAATATTAAAGGGGAGGTTTGGACAAAAAAGTGTGCCTTTTTTTCCCCTAGAATTGCCAAATAGTGATCTAACATTTTATTTGAATTAACATCTTATATTTTATTAATGAACTGAAAGCCCAATAACAGACACCTCACTTGTAGAGGTTAAATCTGCAACTATTTTATACAGGGTTTTTTCAGCAATGGTTGTTGTCTTTTCATGACTTTTGCAGTTTCAAACAGCTCTTAAAACACTGACATGTCATTGATTCTCCTGCTATTTAGTGCTTCTGTGCCCTTTCAGAAGTTCCATACCTTGACAGTCTTGATTGGTCCTTCCTCCAGACATGACCTCTGTAGTTTGTTGGGTTTTTTTTTAAATCAGTGAACATTCTTAGCTCTCAACCTGGGTAGTCAGAAATGGTCCCTGAGAATTGCTTTTATAGTTTTGAATTCCAGACCTTTTGGGTGGCTTTGATAAATTAAACAAGGAACCAGAAGTCAACTACAGAATGCATGAAAACATTTAAAATAAAAGTTTAGAAAGACAAAGTAACAGAGAAATCACAGTGACTCAACTGAAAATATCTTTAGCTGGGTTTTTTTCAAAAAAATTCTAGACACTTTTTATCCATTCTGGACTGTTGGGATGGTAAGGAAAATATGGAATGAATGTGCTTGGAAGTGAAAAACTAGTCATCCCTGACTGGTAATCACCCATGGTCAGGTGGAACAGATAAATTTGCATGTTATGGTTAAAGAAACAGTTACATTCTAATGGAACTCCACAGAGGTTCTGAGTATTAAACACTAATTTATTAATGTCTTGTAGTACAAATTGCCTTTCTGGCTATAGAGAGTACATTACATGCTGAATACTTATAAAGGCTTTTCTTTTTACCTATAGTTTCTAATCACAATTTGGCTCGTGTTATCCATTGGTCTGAAATCATGGAAAGTCTGGAGTGGATTATTTAGTCATTGGGATGGAGCCACCTGAGCTGTAAAGTGGATGATGTAGTTCATTGGACTGGAAGCACCTCATTGAGTTACTGAATCCTCTTACTCCCCGAGCTCTAGGCATGTACCTGGAATTTCTGTCAGAGGAAGCCACTCTTTGGTCAGTAAATTCAAGTTTTAGCCATTTCTAAGTAGTCAAGAGAAGCCAAATTCCTCTGGACAGGAGCAGGTACACCTGTATGGCAGTAAATATTCTTTGATCAAAGTGGAAAGTGCATTAGAGCTGGCAAATAATTTTAATTGAGGCGAAAAATCCAATCAGTTATTCAGAGGCTGGAGTTCTCCAGTGAAGTTTTTCATCTGACTGTGCACCTAGTCAGATTAAACACAGCTCTGGGATGTGCTTTCAACGCCCAAAGAACAGGGTGATTATTTGTGCTCCAGTAGATCTTAAAGGAATTAATGTGTCAGACTTTGCACAGAAGGAGACTGATTTGCAGTCCCTCCCTGCACCCCCCCCCCCAAAAAAAATACAAGGAGAATTCAATGAATGAGAAGACAGAACAAGAATTGACTGGGGACTGTATTCCTTGGAGTAATTATGAGATTTCCAGGTTAAACTGTGTCAGAAGACATATTTAATTATAATTCATCTAGGATTTGTAATGCAATACTGTGAATTATTTGGCCCATCAGTTAAGTTTTAAACCAGAACAAACAAATTGGAGTAGCCCAGTGAGAAAAGAAGCAAGCTTTCAGCTTTTAGCAGCAGAATGTGACAAGAAGGGATCACAGAGAGAATGCTGGGAAGCTGATCTTAAAGAGTGATCATTGATATAAAAGCATTGAGAGTCAGTCTGTGGAAGTGGCTGGGATGCTGCCAGAAATTGTTTTATGATCTGTAAGGGTCTGTGTCTGAAGGATGTGTAACTTCATTCTTCCTGGAGTGCTGTTGGGAAGACATCACTCAGTTATCATGAAGAGCTTTACAATTCATTAAACACAGACTGTTTTTTTATTGACTTGTACTTTAAAAGACATCACTGTATCCCAGAGAAAATTCTGGAGGTGGAATTTTAATATCCATATAACAGACTCACCTGTCCCTTCACAACACAGTACCATAATTTGAACAAAATCCCTGCCTTGCACTGATAGCCATCTCTCAATATCCAAACAGCTGCAGGAATGGAGGGATCTGAGACAGCTCAGCTCTGCTTTTACAGGGCCTGCTATGACTAAACATGAGCATCATCTGTAAATTCTAATGCTTAAGTAGACATGTAAGTAGATAGCTGGATTTGTTCAAGTCAGTGGAACCCGATAAAATTTACCCTGAAGTACTTAAGGAATTAGAAACAATCTCTGAAATGCTGCAGAGAATTCATGAGGGATGGCTGGAGGCCCAGGGGCCCAGACTTACTCACATACCTCAAGAAAGAGAAAAGGGACTAACAATATTACAAAGATGCTTAATAAAATCACAAAAGCCTTTAAACTGAGAGTACATCGTGGGACTGTGCAGCTCATTCTGGGCAGTATCAGCACACAGCTTTCTGCAGTTGTAGGCACACACTGTTTGGGAATCAACTGATGAACCTCACAGTGACCTGAAAATCTGGGGCAAGTTTGTAGGCTGGTGCCTGTTCTGAGTTGATTGTCACCACACAGCAAATAGTTCTTGTGTTTAATAGGCATCTGGTCTAGAAATTCTGAGCCATTCACTTGGAGCGAATTGATAGGACCTAGAAGACACCAGTCCCTTTCCACCGTGGCAATAGGAATGGTGACAGGGTAACTGATAGCACCTCTTGTAGGCATTTGCATTGCTCCCATCAATCCTGCTTATATACCTTATAAAGATGAAAAACCTGTTCAAGAACTATATCACCCTTGGCTAAATACAATAAAATGTATTGTATGTGCAGCTTGCAATAGAGCTGAGACAGAGGATGTGGGAAATGGTGTGTTGGGTCTGCAATAGCCTGAAGCTGTGCTGAGCTGTGCTGCAACCTCACAAAGAGGAGCCCTGCTGGGGGCTGGGGGCAGGCTGCCTCTGCTCAACACAGCCTTTTCTTTCTGCCACCTGTCACTGAACTTCAGGAGCAAATCCCTGCAAGGGACCCTGATTCTAAGCTAGCACTCCTCATTTCATTCCTGCTTACCCCAGCACCCAGCTTTCCTTGCCTAAAGCTTTAGTCACTGGAGGCTGAAGCCAAGATGAGAACCAGGGTGGGGATTAAACAGAGCACTGAGGACCTTGAGTTTAGCTACATGACCTGAGATTTAGAGTTCAAATCCTGAGGTACTTGGTACTTCTCTCACTTATTATAAGCCAGAGGTGCCACCAAAATGAGCAGTGACTCAACCTGATCGTGGTCTTCAGCTGCTCTATGTGCTGTTTGAAGTATATATCTAAAGGTCTCTTCCAGCAATATTGAGGTGCTTCTTCACTATTACTCTTAATGCAAAGTCTCAAAAGTTATCTTGTAGTAAAGTAAACATTAAAGAACTTTTACCACAGGAAAAATTGACCAGCTGGACTACAACAATCTGCATTTCCCTTTGATGAGCCAGCCTGTTAATGCAGCCTACCATGATTCAAGTGACAGTGATAGCTTTTCATTCTCTTCAGCTTCTTACAGAACAAGAAAAATTCAAAACCAGTTTCAGTATCTGTAGTTTAAAGTCTTTTACCTGTTTTGCATACAGAATATCAGATTTTTTTCCTCCTACCACCAGATATAAATATTGCAAAATACAATAAACGGAATATTAACCCTTTAAACTAACTTAAGAAAAAAGAAAAAAGAAAAAGGGTAAATCAAGAGTATGGAACATGTACCAAACTTGCCCCTTCTTGTCTTGTCAGGACTTCTCTTCACAGTCCACTGGCAAGCTAATATTGTGCTTTCATTGCTTTTCTTTGGGCCCTTTTCCTTTCTGATACTGCCTTTGGATCTGAATTCTTCTTTTCTTCCTTTACATAAATGTGTGTGCTGCTGAGGAGAACTTGACAAGAGGAAGAAGTTACATTCCACAGAAAATGTTGGAGATTCAGGGGACAAAGATGTGAATTTACAAGAGACATATCATCAACTTCCTGATTTTTAAGAGTAAAAATCCTAATAAGTGAGTTTGGGAAGAGGAAAATATTTTTCCCTAGGTAGCAAAGTGCCAGCTGCTGGGAGGGTGGTCCTGACATGAGCATAATTTCAACTAGAATTTTCCAGGAGGCACCTTCTTGGTGCTGATCCTCCTCTTGCTCAGTTGTTTCCACATTACTAATAACTTTCTACAGCTTTACAAATGCTTTGGGTACACATCACTGCTGCAGACCCCATGGAGAAGTTTGTCATGGGACAGACACCAAATTCCATTGAAGGGACTCCTTTTTAACTTCCTAACTAATAGTGTAGCGTGTGGGTAGGAAAAAAAAAATCAGTTTGGAAGCTTTATGCAGCCAGTGATAAAATATCATTAGTTTCTACAAAATAGGGATGATTTTTAACTTAATAAGATAAGAAAATCGAATAGTAAATCCATTTTGTTGGAGATGATTTAATCAGCACATTGGTAGTTAATGGTTGTTTTGGGAGTGCTCTTGATACAATGAAATTAAATTTACTTAAAAAAAATGACAGTACTCACCAGTATTATATTTACATGCAGAATTACTGATTGAATTCTGAGAGCTGGGAGGAATTATAAGGAAGAAAGTGAATGAAAACAGGAGGCACAATAGAAGTCTTGATGGCCAAAAAAGCTATGATTCTGCAGTCTGGGAAGAAGAAAACTGGCCACAAACCCCTCACTGTTCAGTCTTCAAGACAAAAATTATAAACCAAACACGACAGAGAGAAAATAGAAAGAGAGGAAGAATGGATTAGTATCATTTTAAACTTAAAATAGCAGAAAATTCATAAGGTAAAAAGTATCACAGAAACAGTATCTAGCAGAATTGAGAACAAGCAGGAAAAACATATTGGAGGTAAAATAAATTATTTGTGGAGATTTAATATTTGCAATGTACAAAAATGCAGGTGTGGTTAATAGTTACTCATGTAGCATATGTCTGTGTCCAACCCAGCATGATATAATATCACTGATTTTATTTTTCCAGCCTACTTTTAACAAGAGTATGATTTTAACAACTGCATTTGTTAAACATTCTCAATTTAAAATCAATAATCCCATATAATTTGAAATCTAGTCTTAAAAAAGCATGTTTACAGATGATTTTTTGTTGTTGTTGTTATAAGATATATGAAACATGAATGTCCCAGGGCAGTGTTACAGCATTTCTAAAAGTGACAGCTACATAGTTCCAAATCAACTTTGGAAAATTAATGTTGTAGTCAAAATAGATCAGTTAGTAGAGTCTATCAATAGGATTTGGTGGAAAGCATGTCTTGCCAAAATAACTTTAAAAAATATTGTATGCCTTGAAGGTTCATAAACTCATATACCCTCAAGAAAATCCTAAACCCTCACCTTGTGTGTACCAGAAAGTGAACAAAAGTATCAGAATAAGATCTTTCTAAGTAAATGTGATCATGAACTCTTTAGGGAGACTCTTTAACTTAATTTTTCATGAATTTCATTAATACCAAACATTTATTGCCAGGGCACTGGATCGCAGTCAATAGATTTGCTCATGGAAATATCTTCTCTACAGCCACCATTCTTACAATACATCAATACCAGTCAAATTCCAAATGCAAGCAAGAAAGAGTGAAGCATTCCTTTCTCATTTGTATCCTAAAATGGGATACTCCATGGCAACTGCATAGGACTGACTTAAAGCAGGAAATTCAGTAACAAATACTATAAAGCACATTAATGCAAATTGTCAGAGCATACCTCATTTCAGAAGTTGCCATGTAAAGGGAAACAAGTTCCTCTAATTAAATCTAAAACCTTTACAGCTCTGAAACTATAAATTTTTATCTATGGTAGTAGTAGCTGTAAAATTTAATCTAAATTGAAGTATTAGGTTTTTCTCCCTCTCCTACATAAAGACTTACATGAAATTAGAATATGCCTTTTAACTTCTTCCACAAGTACTGCCTCGCAGACATCAGTGTACTCTTCCCAGCAGAAATGAAGTGTATGCTCATTAAATAGTCTTTTTCCTCCTCCACTTCCTTTTCTTTGCAAATGGTTTGATTTTTAGTGAGAGAGGGGAGAGAACCCTCCACAGTTCTGTCCTGGTAATGTTTCATTGAATTGCCCCTTATCAGGCTCACGAGGCATTTTGATTCACTATCTTTATTTTTTGAGGCTACACTGCTGTTTAGTAGTCTGGCCTTTTTCTGTTTGTTTTAGCTTTTCTGTTTTGTGGCTTGTTTTGAATTTCTGCCCTCTGAATCACTTTTCTAGCAGTGAGAACTATGAGAAAGTGCACACTAAGACTTTGAGAATTCACATGGAGGCATTCACATCAGAAACATATTTATGGTGATAAGGAGGAGGAGTAGGAATACATGAACAGAATTAATGAAGTTATGAGCCTCTCAGCTTCAGCATTCAGTAGTTAGGGCTACAGTGTGATGTGACAGACCATGCTCTGTAAACCCAGATGTGGTCTGGGTTTTTACAAGTCAAAGCAAAAGAAAGATCACCACAGTGGGGGAAGCCCAAAGGGGAGATGAGCTACGAGGGCATTAAGGTAGAGGTCTGGGATGAATAATGTCTTCATGCAGCTCTTAGTGGGGGCACTGGTTGCATAACCTCATTCTGTCCCACTCCCAAACTGCAAATCAAGGCCTTTTTTTCTGTGAGGCTGTGAAGCAGAGCTGGGGCTGCTCGTTGCTTATGTGTGTGTGCAGTACTGAGAACTCTTAATAACCCAATCCGAACTGAAGCCTCCATGTAATATGAATAATAATCAAACCATAACAGCAGGAGGTACCTAATGAACAGAATTAATGTAGCTCTTGTTCCAATTTACTAAGATTAGTAAACTTGTTATTCTCCTGGTGATAAATACCTCATACTGATATCTTCAATGTTAATCTTTTGATTGCTTCTTTTCAACGATAATTTTCTTTTATTCCCAAATGAGTTGCTAGACTTGAGTAGCTATGACCAAAATCAGGTTATTGGGTGTCATTCTTTGACTGATCTGTCATGAAATTAGCCTGCCAGCTTCACAAGTATTTTTGTTTCCTCATCATCAGTATCAACACTTCAAAGAGTACAAGAAATAAGTGTTTCTTTCACAGTAAATCAAGGAATGAGAGCCTCCTTTAGAGGCTCTTGCTCAGACTGTGTTTCCCTATAGGCAGAGGTGAACTGATGTGATTTGTTTTAATGGTAAAGGGCCATATGAATTTAAAAAAAAAACAACCCAAAACAACAAGCCAGAAGCTAAAATCCCACTTCTCTCTTTTTTTCGTGTGTGGCCTGAGTTAAGTCACTTAACTTTTCCAGAGTTTTATGATTCATAAATAGGAAACAATACAAATGGTCTTTTCAGTGTTTCTTCTGGGTTTCAGATTCTGCAGCGAGCACAGCCTATTTTTTCAGCTAAAAAAATGACATTGAATATTTCAGTTACAGAACAGTATTAGACAGATGGCATAAATGATGAAGTTTTCAAATCTAAATCTTTTTTTTCTACAGTCAGCTGTGCACTGCTGTTGGAATTCTGCACAGACCCAGCTTCCCAGAAGCATCTCACATGTCAGATCTCACTGTCTTTAAGAAAACATGATTTTGAGTGGAGTGAGATCATAGGGTCACTAAGATGCCCTAAGGGCATTCAAATGTACAGGGAGGAGGAGCTGGGTGTTAACCCAGAGAATCTGCTTGCAGTTTTTCACTAGCTAAAAGGAGTAAGAGAAAAGACAGCTCCAGAACCATGGAGATGTCAAATGGAAGTATAAGAGGCAATGGAAGGGAAATCCTAGTTGACAGGGTGGAAGATAAAAGGACATAATGACACCATAAGGACAGTCAAGCATACAACAGAGGTCCAGAGAAATGAGGAATTGCCATCCCTGGAGGTTCTGAAACTTGTATGGAAAAGCCTAAACCATCCAGACTTACTCTTTGGCTAACTCTGCTTTGGAGCAGCCAGGATCCAGAGCTCCCTTCCAGCTTCCATTGTTCTGTGGCTGCAAACAGGGAAGTCTGGAGAGAGCAGATTTGTGTGTGCTTATTATAACTTATTGCATATAACATTACATAAAGAATAGAGTATCTCTAAGAAAGTATACTAAGTACATTGACATATGGAAGATGAAATTCTGGTTTTCACAAAGGTATAGACATAGTTCAGATTTTTTTTATGTGTGTTATTGATTTTTTCCTTACCTTTAAGGGCTTGTCTGCATGTAGATGTCATTGTGCAGCATGGCCAGACAGGAATTTATAGTGGCTTAGGGTTTTGCCCTGTCTTCCTCCATACACATACCTCGGGCTCTGATTCATGAAGAAGGACAATTTATATTGGCAGGTCTGATGAGATTGTTCCACTTAACTGTTTGACCTACTGCTTCTGCAGTCAGCTAAGGTGCTCAAGAAGAAATTCCTGCTCTCCTGCAGTTTACAGCCCCATGTTTTAAGGCCAACCACCATGCCTTTGACTGGGCAGTTACTGCTCATTCTCTTTGAGATGGGGCTGGACCATAATTCACCTTGAATTAGCTAACAAAACCCTCAGCTGAATTTCATCGTGGATGTTACTTCCAAGTATTTACCATGACTTAGATTAAATTTCTCAATTAATTTTATCCTGAGGTCTACTAGGAAGCATAAACTTCCTGATGGGAATTTTTTACCTTGGTTTTATCCCAAGTTTCCAAGATACAAGAGAAAAATAACAAAAAGCTAAATAGTTTTTCATACTTGTATCAGAAAAATACGAGCTAAATCAGATTTACAAGTTTTCCCAGAAAATCCAAAAAATATTTATGTTGAGAAACAAGAACAAAAAAGATTTCCCAATAGTTGTAGAAATATTTTGTGCTGAACTGGAAGACTCTTGTAATGGTTGTTCATAAAGTACTTCAGCACATACAGTTTGCTTCATTTTCTTTTAGTTCCAGTGACTGGATCCTTTATCTTGGTTAATTCAGGACCAAGAAACTTGTATAGTTTGTGTGGCAATTGCATTTCCACCTTGCCCTTATTTTGTAATCAATAGAAGGGCTTAAAATGTGTATTTGATTCAGTAGGATAGGAAGAAATGTAAAAAGGCATTTCTAAAGTTTTATTCATTGTATGAAAAACAATCACTGCATAATGACTGAAGCTTCTTTCTCATAATCGAAAGGATTATTTTAATAGTTTTATAACTTTTGCACAAAGCAATATATGCCTAGATTAAGGAATTAAAAAAACATTGCTCCACTGCAGCTCATAAACCACTGCAGCTCATAAATGTTTCTTCCCAAATGAAGATTTGCATTATATTGGAAATATGAGAAAAAAATGAATTCTAATGCAAAGATTCATAAACTAACATAAGGCAGAGCTAGTTAGTTTTGCTGATACCTGAGGGCAAACCAGCTTTATACCAGGAATTATTATACCTACATTGACATAAAGCTGTTGCAGAAATAATGGATATTCAAAGCTGTTTCTGGAGCAGGTGCTGTGCATTTTGGGCCAGTGGCAGCAACAATCACAATAAAGATACCAGCACAGTTCAGTCTCTGAAAGGAAGAGAACAGGGTAGAGAATTTCATGTGGCTTCAAGGAATCATCCTGTTCTATCCTCACACACCCCCCTATTGTTTGGCTGGGGTTATACAGCTTCTTTCAAAACCTGTATGGGAGAATCTCTGTGACTACTCTGGCTCTGAGGTGATTCCTGCACAGAAGACCATCCACTCACATCAGCAGAGATTTATTCCATAATCCTAGGTGCAGCAAAATATCAGTGCCTGTTGATGAAATGCTTGCTGTGGAATCTGGAAGCTCAGTTGTTGGATATTCTTCTGATTAAAAAAAAAAAAAAAAAAAAAAAAAATCGATGAAAGATGCTAGAGAACAAATTAATGTTTTTCACATTTGATTAACTGCTTAATATTCCTAATGTGCTCAAGGTACTGGAAACACTTGGAGGGTAAACAGAGACAACTCAGGACCTGAAAGTGAAAGTCAGTGAGGCCAGATTTTAATTAAATTTAAATTAAAAAGGGAGAGGAAATTAAAGTATCTATCACATTAAAAAAAAAAATCATCACAGCAGGTTCAACTCCTGTAAAAAAAAGAAAGCTTCCATTGAAAATTAACAATCCAGCTTTAAGAAATCTATAGGGAATTTATTGTTACAGTGGAGGAGTTTTCATGATCATCTGGAGCTAGAAATCATTTGGTTCTTGTGCTCTTAAGGGAATCAGTAATTATACAAAATATAGTTTGAAATTTAATGTAAAAAAACCATCAAATTCTTCTGAGATTCTGTAACTTTGCCCAAGAACACTGTCCTCAGCCAGATCAGAAACTCAAGGTAAGAGTGCTTTTGCCAGGTGTGAGATCCAACCACTGTTAGTGATACCATATTTCATATTGATTGTGTAGGAGGGCATCACAATTAACATCTGTGTGATCAGTGCAGCTACATTTGTGGATGCTGAAAACTACTTTAGGAGGTGATTGACAGAGAAAAGAAAAAGAGGTACATAAAGACAATCAGATTTTCATTCAGTGCCTAGAGCATCAATGCAAGTGTCATGGGCTGTTTCAGGCTGTGTCTGGTTTTGGTTGGGATAGAGTTAATTAGTTAATCAGTAGGTGACACAGTGTCACCTCAGACCTGTGACTTGTTTGCCATTTCCTTGTCTCACTGCAGTTGTTGCCAATTATAATCAGAGTTATAATAAAATCTTCAGCAGTTATTTTTATTCAGGTTCCAGCTTCTGGAATCAGGTGATTTCTATGAAAGTTTTGTCACTTCTGAGTTTTTAACCCTCCTTAACACCTTGCAAACACAACTTTCCATAGCACAGTAAATATAAAATAGGCTTTTTTTTTTTTCTTTATTGACATTTTCAACATAACCTCAGTCCATTTACAAGCCATCAACAAATGGTTATGTCTTCCCTCAATGGTTATGTCTTCTCCCTCAATGGTTTGGTTTTTTTCATAGTCATTTTGTTGAATTTTTCATTTTCACAACAGGATCTGGAGGGTTTTGGACACGAGTGTATTATTTAGTAAAATTAGTGTGAGTAGCCTTCAGTAAATTCTCTGAGATACTCCTCAAAAGGCTAGTGCCCATCCAGACTGAAGCCTGCACATGCACACCATTCTTAGCATTTAAAGTGACAGCTGAAAAATGTTATTTATCTGCTGCTATACTCTGTTCTTTTCTCCACTTACTGCTGCTTGACCACTTGAACTATTCAGCAAAAGAGAAGTGTCCAACTGCAAAGCCCTCATTTTGCAGTTTACTGGAAATCAGGATCAGAATGCATTTTCAAGAGAGAATGGCAGATGAAAAAGAACTTACCCAGAATGTTGAATGTCAGAATAAAACATCCAAACTTCGGTTGTCGCAAGACACAGAGGAAATATTTCTTCCAAGAATAGTTGTTTCTGAGGGGAAAAAAAAAAGTTTTGCTTTAATAAAATTTTCAGGAGAAATATACTCCTTTCCTGCCCTGATTTAATTAAAATTACTTTAGTAGGCTGATTACTTTTACATAGTCTGGTGTTTCTGCCTTTGGTGATGTGATGCTGCTTTAGTTAGAAAACAAAAAGCATTGATTTCCTCACAGAAATGTAAATTCCTTTCCCTAGAAAATGCTCTGCCTGTGGTTTATATATGTGTACTTTAGAACTCCTAGCCCCCAGATTTCAGCCTTTACAGAGATGTGACTTGCAAGCACATGCTGTATAGAGAGCTTCAAAAATGGCTTTGCACTTAAGGTTAATTGGGGAAAAAACCTGACATTTCCAGAGATAATATTGGACTACACCTCAGCTGTGTTTGTCTTTCCCTTGTGTTTCTGGAACAGCCAGGTGTTGATAGCACTTTTTTATTTAAAAAAGAAGAAGATGAGAAGAAAATAATATTTGCATTTTATGCTGATTGCAGCTTTATTCTTTAGGAGGTAAATGATGGCATGTGGTGGTGTAAGTTACTCCATAGAATTCACACAAATCACTGGAATTTGAATCTTCAAGAAAGGGTTTCTAGCTGGATGAATTGGAAACCACTGTAACCTTCTTCAGATGATTGTTTTTCTTTCAGTTCAGGATTAACATAAAGTAAGAACATCAGATTACTTGTCTACACACTCACTGTAGTGCAGGCATCTAAGCATAGGAAATATCAACATATTTACTATTTATTCTGGGGAAGGACTTCTGAGCAGCTGGAAAAGAGGACAGAGAAAGAATAGATTAAAAATCATATCAAAAACTGATGAGCCACAATTCCAATGAGTGAAAATCAACCTCTCTTATGGTAGGTGGAGCCCTGCAGTGTTAAACCATCTGAGGTTCTTCTCCTTATCAGCATTCTGAAATTCCACTACATTCAGGAGGTCAAAAGAAGTTCTGTTTCCACTGACTTGTGCAGGACTTAAGCCCTACAACTCCTGTTACAGTTAATACCTCCTTTTCTCATTCCTGAGGAAATATGGGAACACTCTTGAGAAGACACAAAATTGTGCCTAGTGCTTTAAAGAGAATATTGATGACAATTTTCTTGCTGAAAAGTTTGGCACAGTTGTTGATGGACTGGCCAACGCTGTCTGTTAAATGGTGTATTGAATGTCACCCACTACTCAAAGGAGAAACTGGTCAATTTGCTCTCTCTGGTTTGTCAGCAAAATGGAAAATCTCTGCACTTGTCTTAAATGCAATCGAAAAACGAGAGAGCTGGAACAAGCAGAATTCATCTCAGCTCTTGCTATGACCAAAACTGACAAGATGCAGTACAGCAAAATAGTGGGAATTCCATCTCTAGGGCTGTAGGATGGCTACTTTATTTCTGAGCAGCCTTGCAGTGTCCTTCTCTCCTTTTCCAGGCTGCCAGCCTGATTTTCCCCTGCACTGCTGTAGTTTTCCACCAGCAGGATTTCAGGTATAAACCTACATTAGTGTAGTGAGCAACCAGGCCCAGAATAAGCAATGAGCCCTTTTGCTGCACAAAACCATGGTCTTTTCTCAGGCCAGTTTACAGATACTTCAGTACAGTTCAATTTTAAGAAGCTTTGGAGATTCTTTGTGCAAAAAACCCAACCCTGTGGTAAGGCAAAGCACCCTGTTGGAATAAATGAGATTTTGAACTCTGCTACTCTGCCAGTGACTCAAGTGGATGACATTTTTACACTTCTCCAAGGTGAACAGCTTCCTGGTTATCCTAGCAAAGTCATGACTGCATTCACCTGTCAAGGATCCTCATTAGTGGCCTTTTTTTTTGGTTCTTCTAAATCTGATATTTAGTCTACTTAGACATTTATGATCAGCTGGTTTCAGTGGAGCTGTTGGATTACAGCAAAAGATGAA
Organism: Ceyx melanurus; assembly: GCA_024611195.1. Classification (NCBI taxonomy): domain Eukaryota; kingdom Metazoa; phylum Chordata; class Aves; order Coraciiformes; family Alcedinidae; genus Ceyx; species Ceyx melanurus. The sequence goes on along the minus strand of JANHGL010009264.1, from coordinate 105,440 downwards.
GCTACGGCAGAGATTTACAATGTTTTTGCCAATGGCACACTTGGCTAATAAGAGTACAGAGTTCTCCTAACAGGACATCAGCTGTCATCCATTTCTAGGGGAAAAAAATCACAAACTCTTACAACCTTTTTAATCCTTGGTAAAGGGAAGGCTGTAGAGAAAATATTGGCTGGCTGAGTAGCTTTTTCTCTAAATTTATTTTCTTCTTCTCCCCTTAGGCAAAAGTACAGTCTAATTACCACAAGTGGTAGGTGAGAAATATTGCTGGAAAACGTTCAGTTGTGCAATTTTCATGTTTTCTGCAGTTCTTATTTTATAAGAGTGGTTTCTTTTGCAGTATTCTGTGGTCAATTAGAAACAGCTCAGGACAGTTTGGAAAGAGTATTGATGGATTGAACAATGAACTCCATGACAAGAGAGACTGATGGTCTGTGTTTGAATAGTAAATTAACCAAATGCCTCAGAGGGTGTTTGTTCCTGGTTATCCAGTCCTCCTGCCTACAATAAACCCCAGTTAAAAAATGGAAGTAGGGATGATCAAAAAAAAAAAGCCAATTCTGCAGGAATCTGATCATTTTGATCCCTGAGGACCTTCTATACTAAAATGGAGACTTGACAGTTCTGCCAGTGTTACTTCAATGCTATGTATGTAGTAGGATAAGTAAAATGTCCCTACTTCCCACTCTTTCATACACTGTGTGTGCAGATGAATGACATGTAGTGGTACTTCAAAATCAACTTATCAGCATCATTAAACATAACTGAACAGAAGCTGCAATCATCAGTGAATACTCTTCAGCATAAAAGGGGCAATAAAATGTATTTCTTTGCCATCTCCAGACACTTTTCAAACTACTGATAAGTGGGTCTCTGCAAACCAAGCAAAAAAACCATTGTATTTGATAGAAGAACAATCCAAGCACCACTGAAGGTCAACCAGAGTGTTCTGATTGACATTACTGGGCTTGGATTCAACCCCTAATGTACTGTGTCATGGATTTTAAGGGAACATTTATGTTGGGCAATTATAACAAACCCTACACGGCTCCCAACTCTACCTGGCCTGTTGAAAGTCACATCAGATCAAAACATAAAGACTTCAAAGGATCCCTCTCCTGGCTTGCTTTTGCAGCTCCCTATTTTGCCTGACTTGCCATTATTGAGAATTTCTCTCCAGTCTCCATTCACATTGATCTGGGCTGCTGCTGAAAGAGTGACTGACAAACTCGGAACAGCAGATCACAAAACCAAGAAGAAGAAAGACAGCAAGTCAGCAGGAAACTTTCCAGAGGCCAGCACTACTGAGGAATAGGCTGCTGAAGTGGAGCAGAGAAAAGAAGGCTGGTGTGCAGGGGATGTTAATGTAGGACACAGGCCCCATTTCTTTTGTGCACAGTATCTACAGAGGAAAATGGGAATACTGAAGGCTCTGGATATGAACACACTTAAGCAAATTTGCATGAAGTTCCTCCTGCTAAATTAGGGCAAATTCTACAAGCCCAGAAATAAGTAAGATCCTTTAGCTCTTCCAATTTTCTTTTTTGCATTTGACTCTTTATGCAGAATTCAGTGAAGTAGTTACTGAATGGGTTGAATGAATCTATAGTTGCATATATCCCCAACCCACCACTATAAAACAACTAAAATAAATGATTCTGAAGGTGATCTCTTTCTGCAGGATCCATGCATACCCTAAAATCCTTAAAAGCTAATGCCTTTGTGCCAACAGATCCACTGCTTCAAGAAGTTTTGTTTCCAAAGCTCACAAGCTTTTCTCTGTAATGATTATAAGCCTATGTATTTGAAAAGAAAGTCTCAGTATCTGTTTAAATGATCAGAACTTTTTAAATTTTTTTCCAAGCTTTCATTTGTTTGTGGGTCATAAAGGGTATTGGTTCTTTTCAGAGTACTCTGCATAACACAGCAAGAGCCTGAGGCCAAGTTTTCACTGCCATTACCCCAAGTTTCTGTGAAAATTAGCCATGGTTCTTCATTGCAGTGTAAGCCTGCTGTGGCAATACCTTAACTAGTTAGCCTGTTAACGAGGGTCAGTTGTACTATCTCTAGACCTTATATTGAATTTTTGTGGATAAAGAGAAAAGCAATTGGGTCGTTTAGAAATTTGTAGTGAACTAGTGTTTCTGTAGCAAAGAAATGTGTTTGGACACAGGAAAATATGTACCCACACAAAAAAGATTGTTTGCAAAATAATATGGGGAGGGGGAAATAACATTTCAGTTCTGTTGAAGATTTTTCTTAATTCTTTACTATAAACTTTACTGGCTTGGTGTTCTCCTTAGAAATTTATATTTCCAGCTCAGTACTGATAAGTTGTTAAAATGGCATTGGCCAAAAAAATAACCAAAACACAAACAAGAAACCATTATGTTGCCATCAGTGCTCCAACCCATCTGGATCTGTTCCTGCATGGCCTGCCATAGGTGACCCTGCACTGGCAGGGGTTTGGACTTGATGATCTCCAGAGGTCCCTTCCAGCCCCTACCATTCTGTGATTCTTGGTAGGGAAGTTTTCCTTCTTCTTCCTGCTCTGTGTGTTTCATTTCTTCTCTCTACTTGTTATATTTAATTGGGTTTTTTTTAGACAAGAAGAAAGTTTTCTGATTCTGACCCCACAGCAGTCAGGTGCTGCCCTTGGCTGGCATCTCTAGGAAGGTAAAAGAACATTTTCCTGGTGATCATTCCCAACTAAAAGCTAACTTCACACTAGCAGAAATACTTTGGATTGTTCAGTGTATTTATACTGGATCTGATGCATATATAGATAGAATGGTTAGGGAGAGTCTTCATCTTCCTGAGGATCAAAGTGGTGTATAGACATATAGGCATGTATACAAAACACTGGAGCAGCATTTCCATGCATGTTTCTTCTGTGTTTCTGTCCTGATTATTCTCTTCAAAACATATTATCTAATTCAAGAAATTTCCAGGATATCTTTCTGTCATCAGGATGACCAGTGGTCAATTAAGAAAACCATGATTTTCTGGCAAAGGAAATGTTACCATCTGCAGCCATGTTCAGTCTGTGTTGCAGTTTTAAACTGTTTATTTGGCTTAAATGTCTATACTTTGCTGTTCACTACATACTGAAAGAAAAAGTACATATTTAATTTGCAATGCTACAGAGGTATTTTGTGAATTCCTTACGAATCACATTATTATTTCACATGTTAAAAAGTGTAACAGAATTAGAGAGTAAATGTGGGAAAATGAATTTGGAGCCTGTTTGACTGTTAATTCTAATTTCTGCCCTGGTCAAAGAGAAGTATGTAACTCACTCTTCCTTAATTTGGGATATCTGAATTATTATTCAGGCTACCTGGGTGTTTTAGATCCATGTTCTGTATTTGCTCTTTACTTCCTTCACTGTTGATCAGCTAGTGCTTCTGTTTCCCACACAACATTCCTGGATAGTGATCTAATGAGGTCCTGAATTTGGACTATAAAACTGAAAGTCTAACGTATCAACAGGTAGAATAACAAACATTTGACAGGACAGCTTGGTGACAGAGGTTTTTTCAGGTTGCTTAGTACCTAGAGATACTGAGAACTTGAATCCTAAATGGGCCTGGCCCACTCTTGCGGCCTAGTCTCCCTCAAGGCCTCTCCTCCTTACAGCGAGTCGTGTTTCAGTTCAAAATACAAGAAAAGTGCCTAGGAATATTAGAGTGAGGTTTTGTTTTTCAATATTGCAGTCTTCCTCTTCACATCATCATGAAGTACCACACAGTTCTGTGGGAAGAAGCAGACAAGTGCAGTACTGGATGCAGTTCTTTCTATAAGACTCATCTGGTAAAGAGATGATCAGGAAAAGAGACAGGAAAGCAAGGGACTAAAGTTCTGTAGGAAGGAACATCAGATTGTTCTCTAAGAATCAAAACAGTGCTATAATTTATCAGAACTGGAAAATATGCCGTGAAAGATGATCCCTTTTCCTTGTTATAAAGAGGAAAGACTGTAGTGTAAACCTGAACAAAAAAAACAACAGGCAAACCCTTAATAAAACTGATTTCTTGTATAAACAGTGTTTTAAAATTTGAGGACATCCCTTCGTTGAGAAATTTTTCACAGAAAATATTTCTTACTTCTAACCAAGATTTCAGTTTTCCTGTCTAAATGTGTAGCTTTTATCATCTGAAAAACATGTTTACTTATGAAGCATTCTCTACCTACTGGAATGTTTCTGCATGAAAATTTGCTGGATATTTTGTTATCAATAATTACCTAATATTGTAAATATTGAGATGTTTAGGTTAAGTGTAGCAAGTTTATAAACAATTCTTCACTGTTTTCTAAAACAACAAAATATTTGAAGTTTGAAATTATGGAGATCAGCTGGAAAATGACAAATTATCTGGCAAAGCTTAGGCAACATCTTACCAAAATGATAAGGACAGGCTTTACTTTGCCACTGGTCGATAAGCAAAAGAGACAATTGTTTCTTTGAAGTAATTTTTTCCCCCTTACTTTAAAGACTTTAAGAGATATTTCAGTTTTAAAAGACTATTTGTAGAGCAAAGGACTTTAATAAGATTGGAGCATGAACTATTTTGAAACATAATTTCATGTCCTATTTTTAACCTTGATTGATCTAAAAGGATGTCACAGAAAATGGCACAAAAACCCCCTAAAACTCTGGCTTCGACAATCACACAGGGATTTTCTCCTCCTAACGTCCAAAGCAGTTACAAACCTCCTATATTGCCATCTGCATATTCAAGACCTGATGATGCCAGTGATACCATGTCAGAGGTCCTGAGCCAACTGGAAGATCACACTGCTGACAACTAAATCCAACAACGTCCACAGAGACATACTTAAGGGCATAGAGAAACTCTGTGACCAATACTCCCTCTAAAAGCAGGATCTTTAAGTAGCTTCAGATGGCAGAGGATGAAAGCATCTGTGTGCTCTGCATCACCACTCTCTGGCACTGTTCTGGGTTGGCCCTGGCTGACAGCCAAGTACCTGCACAGCCACTCTCTCCTCATGTATAGAGGAGAGACTAGATTTTATCATCTCTTGTTATATGTCACTCTCAATAAAGGTAGATCTTTGGTGCAGCTGAATGTTGAAGTTGTTTAAGCTTTGTCCAGAGCTTTACAAGCTTCTCCTTTCATTAAAGGAATGAAAAAAACATCCAGCTGTTACCTGTCTTTGCTGAGATTCTAACAACCTTCTCTGGTCTGAAAACAAGTTTTTCCTATTTTATAACTTAGCCCTAATATTTCTGTGCTTGGCTTTGTATTTTAAACTGTCACATTCTATTCTGAGTTAAATGTTCAGGCAGATATTCAAGATAGCTATTGTATACAAAATTAACTTCGCCCACCTCTGCAAATAATCACCTCTGGGTTAGCAGAATTCACTAGGCCATTGTATTACAGAGAGAGAAAGTAATTCTACATCCTTTTGACACTACAGGAGGAATTTTAATATTTAAACCTTTGTGGGGGAGGCAGATATCTCTCTGGGTGGACATGACCCTCTGTAACCATTTTAGTTCATCTGTTTGTTGGCAATTATCTACAATTATATATAATGGCAGAGGAGAACCTATTATAGCAAAATCTTACAAAGCTGGTAAAATCCTTCCTCTTTATGTCCCCAAACATTTATAGCTCATCCAAACTATGCTTCTTAATTTGAATAAATAACTTAGGGTAACTGACAATGCTGAGTCATGATTCACTGATCCATAGGGATATTGGTCATGATCTCTTTTTCCCACATCACGTTTTTTCTTGGAAGATCTCTCATTTATATACTAATCAAAGACAAGTGTTAATTTCTTGTCAGAACAGAGAATGTGCTTCAGAAATGACCCATCTGTTGCTTACTTTATTTCTCCTGTTGTTTTCCATCCTATACAATATCCATCCCTACCTACATGATAAACTCAGTGTCATGAAATCACCCACGTTTCTGTGGGGATTATTCAAGATCACAGTGGTATTTAGGGTGAAGATTTTCTCTCTTCTTGGCACATCACAATAACCTGAAAGAAACAGTCTGTTGCCTGCATCTGCAGAGTTTTATCAGCTACAGTGCATAAGCATACAGGTGTTAGCACGTGACAAGTTGGAACAACATTTGATTTAAAATTGGTTTTATGAAAACTAATAAAATGGAGCAATATTGCTCTAATAGGTTTGTTCTTTTATGGATCAAGTCAAACGGTGCACAGAACATTTTTATTCTTGCTAGCTAAATGTATCTAGTTATGTAATGGCCAGACTATTGCAGTGGGAATACTAATGATCATAAACAGAGTACTCTGTTCCAAATCAAATGGGCTCAGAGATTACTCATTTTCTTTTAGAGTAACAAATGGACTTGTCAAGAATAAACAGAAGGAAACCATAAAAATGAAACACCTGCTATTTCTTTTTTCACAGATGTGGCTGCATATGGGCAGAGATACTTAAACATAAAATACTTGAATTATTATCCAGAAAATTAATCACTCTGTGGTCTCAAAACATCAAACAGAACTAATATGAAAAATAAGAAAACTGAAATCTGTACCCGCTAGTGCAGTTCCAATGAATCTTCTACCACTACTACCCATGTTATTGTTTTCCTAAGGATTTTTCTAAAATATTGTATTTAAGCTTCAAATTGTCATATGAGTTCACAGGTCATTAATATTGATTGCTCAGTTTCAGTACAGTTAACAGCAGCAGATATCTGTTTAATTAAAATGAACTTTTTTCTTTCTATTGACATTAAGATATTAACATTTTGGCTTCTCTTTTGAGCCTAAAAGGAGACAGAGCAGGTATAACAGTGTTGTTATTTGGTGATCCTCAGTTCCCTACAGGACTATAGGGGTTCCATTTAGCACATAATTAACTAGAAACCATTTCATATATATTAGCAGTCTTTAGTCAGAATTACAATTATTTAAATAGTCCAAAATACAGGGGCTCTGGGCTGATTTCCTTCAGGGTATGGCCTAATAAAGTCCTGAAACCAAGTTCTACATGTCCCCAGTGCTTCTCTCTGTGCAAATTGGCTTCTAAGATCCCTGCTTTTGAGCAGATTATGAATTGTGACTAAACATGGATGTAGACACAGATATCTAATTTTATTCAGATAAATCATGGTTCCAGAAAGCCTTGGGATTCTTGAGTGATTCTTGCACTGGCTGTTTATTTCTCCTGGTGCTGGTCCAGAGTATAGTTAACTCAATCAGTAATTTATTTACTCCTCCAATTACCTTGCAAAGACTAAACCACACTCGGGCCTGTAATAATTCAGTACTAAATCATTTACAGCATAATTCAGAGCTCTTCTGTGTCTGTGGAATTTGCCTCATTAACTTCAGTGGACTTTGCTGACAGTGCATGTAAAGAAATTGATAGATTAAGGGCATAGAAGTAGTAAAGGTTTAGCTAAACCCTAGACTTAACTGGGTGTGATGATATAATTTTACCTGGAGATCAAGTAATATGGAATAAAATACTCCAAATCATACTCCTGCTATCAGAACCCTGAGGGCACTAACAGTCTTAATGGCTCTTAGCAGCCTCACTGGGACCTCCAGCCACCACCATGAGCTCCAAGAACTCTTAGCTGGGACCTATTTAAGCTTTCCCTGGGACTGTCAGTCTGATCTCTGTGTGTTATGAGGGGATCTGGTGATCAGCAATAAAATAATGCTAATTCACATGTACTGGCATTATTTGGGAACATGTAGTTTGTTGCAACCATTTCAGGCCTTCAGACAACACTACTGTGTATAAAAAAAAAAAAAAAAGACAAAAAAAGAAGACTTTTCTTGGTTTTATTTAATAACCAACAGATAGTTGCTCAACAGTCTTGGGGTTTTGGTTTTGTTTTCTGCTCCTATTTAGATGTTGTCAGTGTGGTCAAGGCCCTTAAGTGACTTTGAGAGATGTATTAAACTCCAAGTATTAACAGTTTAGTGCTCGTGAAGAAAATTCTGGTAGTATGTTTGGCCCTGATAATTAAAAATATCAGGCTGATGTTCTTATGAGAGCTCCTCTTGAAGAAGGAGGCACTTAGTGTTGTATCCTATTGGTAATTGTATTCATTAATAGCAGTAGAAAAATCCGTGTTCCTCCTACAGATAGCTTGTAGTAATGATTAGTATTTGTTAGCCATGGTTAGCAATTTTTAATAATCAGATTATAATTAATTTGCACTGCCTGAGTTTAAAGCTTCTGAGTGCTGCTGAGATGATACTTCTGGAAACTTTCAGATTCTATCCTTAAGATGTACAAGTCAGAGACAAGGCCAGCATGGAAAATTAAGAATATAAAAGACCATTCAACACAGGAAGCAGTGAATTCTATTGAAATAGTCTATGAAGTGCAGATTCCTTCAGACTCCTGGGAATACCAGTGGCACAGCAGTGTGAACAGATGCTGCTGGCACTTAATGAGTTTGGATGGATGCAGGACTGGATGCATTTCTGCAGTGCAATTTTAGCTTTACCAGACTTTGGGAAAACACTGTTTAATTCCTGCTCTGCAGCTAGGTATTTTTGAGGATCTGAGACAAAAATATGAACACTAATTGTGCATAAAATGATCAACACGAGTTTTTTGCTTAAGTACAGCTGCAACAGTGGGGTTCGAAGGAAGAAAAGTCAGGTTAGCATTCAGCTGAGAAATGCTGAGAAATTCAGCTGGATAAGGAGACCAAATATGCATCACCTGGGAGCTGAGTCCAAATAGCAGAAATGAACCAGAATAATTTGTTTGTTAATTGGTGCTAGTTGGGTGTTAAAATGTGAATTCATCACATTGTAGACCGTGGACACGTCTAAAGATCAGTGTGCTTTGCTGGTGCCAGGAGAGGCTGCTTACCCCCTGCTATTTTTAGATGCTGTAAGTACAAGGGATCAATATTTCATGGTGTCTCAAGCTGAGGGTACAGCATTAGCTAAAGGACAATGAAATAACATACTTTGCCAGCTCTTGCCTGAAGGAGACGTGTTCTGTGGGTGAGACTAAAAAGGCTAAAGGCTGGAAAAATGTTTGGTCCTCCTTGCTGATGGTGACCAAGTCAGACACTGGCAAGGAACAGGCTCTGGACCTGAATACTTCTGTCCAGTGCAGAGCTCTAACACAACACCCTCAATTAGTAGTCGTGTTAGTTTAAGTGCAGTTACACTGAGCTGCAAAAACTACTGTCAGTGTGTTACACACACATGCTGAAGTGCCCAGGCAGAAAACTAGTCTCATGTGACAAAAATGGTTCTTTGTAAATGACTTTTGGCATAGCAAACTTTCTTCTCTTCAGGTTTTTGTGTTGGTTTTTTTTGTTGTTGTTGTTTCTGTTTCTAGACCGAGCTGTTTTCAGCTGTTTAAATCTCCATGTCAGTCTCCTCCTACCAATCAATTTAGTAAAAATACATGGCACAAAATTGGGTTTAGAAACCCCAGAGCCTGGTGGGATATTTCACTAGCAATGCATTCTCTAGAGCTCCAGTACACCCCTGTGAAAAGAACTTGTATGAGGCCTCTTGCAAAAGTGGTTTTTCTTATTAAAGAAACCGAAGTATAGTAAATATTACTATAAGCTCAGAAGCAAGGAAGAAATAAGAACTAAGACAGCACCTCCACTGTTCTTTCCCCTGTCTTTATGAGGCTTTTCTGTGCCAAACCAACTGGACTAAGTACTTCACTCTTAATTTCTCTGTAGACCTTCATTGAGCATGCCTCAGGTTCTAAAGCTTGGAGTAGCAATTTAGCAGGCACTGCTTGGACTTGAATCATCCTTAAATGAGGCTCCTGGAGTAACTTTGGATTGTATTCTTTATTTTTTTTCCTTACTCTGTGATAGGTTCATTCTCTCAGGCTGGAATGACCCAGCTTTGCTGCTTCTTATGTCTATTGAAGGAAGATACAAAATTGCTTTACAAAGTGGCTATGATTTTAGAAAGGAACAAGGGATATTAGCATAAAGAAGATTCTTTGGACCTGTAACACTGAGACATGACTATTGCTCTGAAAGATCTTTATATTTTTATAAAAGAATTTCCATATCAAATGGAAAATCTTATTTTTTTAAAAAAATGAATTTCCTGTTATTTTTAAAAGATTCAGAACAGTTGGTCACGAATGTTTTGACAGTCAGCTCCAGAATCTCTCTGACATAATTTGAAACCTGACAGACGTAACAAATATCTCATTAGTCTTCTGATGAAACCAGGAATGTAAATTCAATGTGGGTGAAACATGATCACTTTGATTTGTGGAGCTCCTTGGACTGTAAGGTACTGTACGTCACAACAATTTAAAGGGACATTTTTCTTCCCTATTTGGTTATGGAAGAGCATGTTGCTTAGAGGTAAGGCACGAGTCAAGGCAGCAAGCATTTTTCTTTCCTACTCTGAGCAGCAAGAAACAAATTAAAATCAGGAGAAGGGAAAATGTTCTAATAGAAAATTGAACAGCAAATTGAATATCCGTTCAAAAAAACAGGACCACAAGTTCCATTAGTAACACCTAAAGCAATATTTGCATTTAATCATCAGGATCATATTCATTTAACTGTCTTTTGCTGTTGTGAGCACACAATCACTCAAAAAAAAAAAATCACAGGAAAAAATATTGAATGATACAATGCATTTAAAGTAAAAAAAATAGTCCAACTTCTGCTGCTGTCCCCAGATTGTCTGCTTTTCAGACAAGGAAACAGATGGCGGCATCAGTTTGGTGTTTATCAGTGTAAGAGGCTGGTCTGCAATGGAGTTTATTTGGTTCCTGTCATAAGGTCCAAGTGCAGCACAGAAAACTGCAGGGGCCTCTAAATTGGTGGTGCTAGTGGAGGGGAGTCAGATGCTTTCACTCCATAGTTAGGGCAGCTGATGTTTGCTTAGAATAGCGGAGTTTTCTTCATGCCTTTGCCATTCCAAGTAAGTTCTTCTGTCTTTCAAGATCTCTCCATATAAGGTAGATCAGGGGGCATTTTCATTGTGAGAATAATAAAGATTTTTAACCTGAGCTGCTGCCCCAGTGTAGTGCTCGACATGAAGCAGCTAGAACAAGATCAAAATAAGATTAAAAAGCTCCTTTAAAAATTATATCCAGTTGAAGTTTCGGCATCCAGACTCAATGAATTTTGTTGCTTGCATCTTAGAAGTGCTCCTTCATGCATTTCAGCCAATGGAGGACATAATTCTCCTGGTTTATATTCACAAAGGTCATCTGCCCTTGATAGAGTTCTTGCAGCTTTATACCAGTACAAGAACAATGTCAAGCCCAGTGAACCAGTGTTTGCTCAATTAGAGCCAAGGAAATCTCCACACAGCCACAAATCAAATGCTCCTTTCCTGCTCTGCTGCTCATTACATAGTGCTGCTCACACAGAGAAATCCTTGAGATGCCAGGCAGGAGGTGCTGATTCCTGACAGTGCCTAGACACAGACATGGAGCTGTGTCTCTGCATGTGTGTGAATTGATGTACACGTATGCAGGTGTATATGGGAACAGGTATATTCCTCATAAGATTTATTACAAGGCATTTTTGCACTTCTTCCCAAATCCAAGAGCCATTCTGAAGACAACAGTTCTGCAAGGCAGACCAAGCCCCCACTGCTGTTTTCCTGGCTCCCCTTTTTGGTACCTGACTGCACCTGAAACTCCACACACCAGTGTCTCCAATTCCATCTGCACATAGCTCTGTGTTGTTGGTTATTTGGTCTGCAGGTGCAGTCACTGGGCTGGGGTCAGTGCAATTCAGTTGTTCCATTAGCTGGCTATTCTGCAGTGCCAGCAATCTCCTGTGTCCCACATGGTGCTGAAGAACACCCAATTCAATCACAAATCTGTCTGCAGTTGGATAGGTATCTATGAAGACTCTGCTAATCTTTTCACTTCTTGTGGTAAAACTCGGGGTTTTTTATGTCCTTTCAATGAGAAAGGATGCCTCAATTTTTGTATTTCTTTTAGAGTTGCTATTTAGAAAGCTTTAATAACTACTTTTCACATCACAAGCTATCTCCTAGGAGTAGTGTTTCAGTGAGTAGTGGGTCACAGCCCACTTGTTAAAGAATTGTTAAACTCTTTAATGAACAGAAGGCTCTGAAAATCCAGCTATTACTGTGACTATCTGGACTAGCATCACTATTAGTTTTGGGGCTTCTTAAATGTTTGCTGGCTAGCACCTGCTTATTATAGCATATTTTTCCCCCCAGAATTAATAACAATATATACAACCCCCTAAAAAACACCCATCTCCAAATGTCAGGCACCAGAAGAGGATCTAATAAAACTGGAGTGGCTTGTTGCAGTGAGAATGAGACCCATTAGTTCAGCTCTGAATATTGTGTACTTGCTGGCTGTTGAATCTGGTTTGACACAGACCCATTTTTTCTGCAGAATGACAGTTCAAAACTAGTTTCTGTAGTCTGAAAGCTGTCATTTTATATCCAGCAGTGATGTGAAAAACTAATGCTAATGCAGATTTGGAATAACGAGCTCTTTGAGTGAATATCCCTATTAGCTGCCCTAATTTCAAGACCTCTCATAATATTAAAAGTTGTCCCCCCTTTTTTTTATTTAACACCATTTTTTTTTTTCATTTTGCCTTTTTGCCATTACAGTTTTGAACAGCAAAAGTCCTAATTATCCTGGCTACTCAGCCCCTTCTACTTATAATGGTTTCTTTATCCATCATTATAGTGTGATCACACTAATGATAGTTTCTCATACCTCTGTGGTGTAATTAATGTAATATTGCAGGCTGAAAAGCATCATTTTCAAAAAGCCTCTTAACTTTTTTATGTTCATTTGCAGCCATCAAATAATGTGCATACACTCTGGAACACAGGAGCTGCCATAAGAGAGCACAGTAGTGGTCCATCTACTGTGATATCCCATCTCAGACCACAGCCAATCCCACAGATTCCAAAAGAAAATACAATTTTCCCCATTGGCCATAATAGTAAAAATAACTGAATCACAGTGTCCTGCCCATGGGGGAAGATTGTTGCAATTGCATTTAACTGGTGTGGCACATCATTCACTGTCAGTAGGAAGCCCTGCTAAGTGCACTGATGTCTGGGGTATTTTAGAGATCAAGGGAGGTGAAAGGGGAAGATTAATATATCTCATTAAAACAATTGTATGCCTCTGCAGTCAGTAAGAATGTAACATTCAGAGCAGTGTCTGAACCTGCACTCTTCTGTCTTTGCTTTGAATTATTCTGATTTTACATGGAGTCACCTCTACTCTCTGCCCTGCCTAAGTACTCCTTCTGCTAATAGAACTATGGGCTCTGCAAGCCCCATGATGGTCTGAGCTGCAGCCCCAGTTATGCTCTGGGCTCTGCATTGTCTCCATTGTTTCCTGGCCTGCACTTTCTCTCTGTGTGGTTCAGGATGGGTAATGACCAGATTTACCTTGGTCTGATTGGGTGCTCATGATTGATTTTTAAAGGTGAATTTCTTAATTGGAATGAGAGTGGGGAAGCAGATCTGACCTAGTCACTGCACTGTGCCTGTCTCCAGCCTTGCAGTATAGAAGCCTTATCTACAGGTGTCAGGAAATTCCACTTTAGAGAGTATAGAGCCCTCTGTGACACTTTATTTTCACAAACATTCACTGAGAATTCATTGAATAATCATCTAGAATACATACATCTTGCTGGGGTTCCTTCCAGGCTGTCAAGATTAAAATATAGACCACCTGCATTGGCTGGGCAGGTCAGAGAGTAAAGGACAAAATAAATTTCAGACTTTCAAGACTTAATATTGTTACTGAGTGATGGTAGAGCAGACTTGCACAATCCCTTCTTGCTGCAAATCTTTCAAATGGCTATAAAAGTTTCCCTCAAGTTCCCAGCTGAATTGCCAGAACTCTTAATTTCTCTGTTGATATTAATGTGGCTCTAATTTTGTGGCAGCTGGTGGGAGATTTAAACCATTGCAGTATCATCTTAAACCTAAAGTGTGTCTGTGGAGTGACATTTGCCAAATAAGTGCCATATAACCAGCACACAAAGAATTTTATTAAAACCATTCCTAAGCTCACACCATCTGTTTGGAAGGAAGACAAAATTCATCAAGCAAAGTGACCTAATCAAACAAACCGATGTGCAGAATGTTACACTGAAAACAAAGCAAAGCAAATACAGAATGGCAAAATCTGGGTGGCATTCTTTTGCATTTGTTATTCATTTGGGGCTGATTTAGCACAGCTCTCCTCTGAGGGAAAGTTGCCCCAGGGGGTAAATTCTCAGGAGACAGGCTGTCTAATCCTGCCTTTGCTACTGTCTTACTTGGCAGCTTCACAACAGTTGCTTTTTCTAACATATGTGGTGTGTTGTCTGTTTACTCCAGGCTCTACAAACCTATAGTAAGTAGAAGGGTTCCCAGTCAGCATTAAGGTCTCGGTCAATACTGGAATTGTTTCTAGGTTAAAAGTGGCAAAGTGGGGAAAAAACCCCAAATTACTCTGATTGGGTCTTACAGATAAAGCATCTTTCTGAATCTTTCACTCAGGAAATGCTCATTTTGGTTACTCATCCAAACATCACATATATGATGGCCAAGAAAACTCACCAAAATAAGTTTTTGACTATAGCAGTCAGAAAATTGCTCAGATGCTAACTTCACAACGAAATGTTGTAGGTGCAAAATAATAAATAAAAATAATAAATAAAAAAATAATAATTAAAAAATGCTTAATGCTTGTGAGCCTCATCAGTGAAGATTCCAGTGTTGGGCATCATGAGACAGGAGCTATCTTTTACTCTAAGACCTTTTCTTCCCTCCCTGTCCCCCAAATCCTTGCCTAAGGACTGAGCCAGAGGAAGAAACCTTCCAGCTGAGTGTCGAAAGACACTTTCCTCCTGTAACTGGAGCTGACTCTGGATTGTCTTAATTTCTGAGAAGTGCTGGCTCAACAGATGAAAGGACTTTGGGACTTCTCGAGCAAGGACAAAACCAGCAGCAGCAGTGGTCAGGAGGGGGAGTGCTGAGGGAAATACTTGCAGAGAGCTACTGTTTCTGCTGCTTCTGCCACTGTAAATGTGGAGGGTGATGTATGTGGTAATTTGTGCTTTGTTTTCCCAGCTATTTCATTACACATTTACTGTTTTCAGACACACGCAGGAGCCAAGTATTATGGAATGTTTTCAAATGAGAACTGATGCACTCTCCTTTCCCAGCTCACTCAACTGAAAACACCAAATTCCTTGACTGTGTAAGGGTAAAATGATAGATATGATGGAATGCACACAATTCAAGATGTGAACAGTGAAGCAAAACACCTGCTCAGAAATACATCTCGGGGATGAACTTCTGCAGAAATTAGCTCAGTTTCAGGGGTGGGGAGCTATTCCCATGCATTTACTGCAGCTGAAGTTGGCAAAGAAACATTTTCTGTTTCTTTAACATGTGAATTGCAGAAATGGATTTTCTAAATGAAAGATTTCCACCACTAAATCCTTTTAAGTGTGTCCTAGTTCCCAGAAGACAGCTTGGAAATTGCTCCCAGGCAACAGACACTTATTTCAATGTGTAATATTCAGTGAACCTTTCAAAATATCCTTAATAATAAAACCCCTGTGTGTGGACATCAGACTAATATAGGTGATTTATTGATTACAGTTCCTCTGAAATATGAACAGGACTAGTTAGCTCAGTCCCCCTACAGAACCTGAGAAATGCAGACTGTAGAGGGGTGATTAGAGAGATGAACAGAAGCACCTGCCTAAGCAAATTAACAGATGTTTGAATCCTGTTCTGAAAGCAAGTAGCAGAAGAAATGATTTAAATCCCTGGCCAACTTGCACTTCTGCTGCACAGGAGGAGAACAGCTGCAGTTTTGGTGCTGAAAAAGAAGTTAACCTCAGCAGGAGTGCAAGTCTTAGATACATCCATGCAACCAATCTGCATTACACCCTTGTGACCATTACTTCCCTCTCCAGTACTAACTAAAGGTGATCCTTTGAATTTTAATAGGTTTACTGGAGGTGAATCTCCTGTGGGGTATGAACTAACCTGGTGTCTTTGCATCCTTTTTATTCCAAAACTGGGAATGGAATAACAACGGTATATTGGCTCTGAGGTGGATCGTGGAAAATAAGTGAGGCATAAGTAGGTTAAATTTATTCATGCAGCAGTGAAAGGGAGTTTACATTTGTCTGTCAAGTAGTTTTTCAGGGAAAAATCTAAATATTCAAATTCTTAACTTACAGTGGACAGATTATCTTTAGAGAATAGAATGCACTTAGTTTCTACGTCTTTAAAGTTTAATCATAAACACACACCATTACCTTCATATGTAATTGAACATTTCAGAGGTTCTGAATAAACAGCAAAACTACATTTATTATACAACCCTCTGCAACATAAAACTGATCAAATATAACTTCACCTTCACTATATTTCTTCTCCATGGAGGTCTTTGTTGACTAATGCTCCTGTAGTCATACAAGTTACTGTCCTGTGCACCAAACCTGATTATCTTTGATGGTGCAGTGACAAATGAGAGCAAATTGCATTGACAGACCTTTCTTGGACATAATTACCAAAAAAAAAAGAGCCATCCTGAATCAATTAACAATGTAGCTCAGCTTTAATTTTGAGGCAGTCCAACATTCAGAAAAGCAATCAATCTTGGGGCATGGAGCCAAATGTTGGACAGCCTACAGAGGTGTAGTCACTGGAATAAGGGAGTCACTTAGGTCTCTCTCTAGCTGATAAGGAGCTCTGTATCTTCTACAGGTAAATAATGGTCATCCCCAAGGTTGTGACAGAGGACATTTTCCATAATTTTATTTTTTCCCAATCCATTTCAACAATTTTTGCTTTAAAATTTATGTTTGCACATAAACTTGTTGTTAGTGGCTCCTAAAAATGGGCCTCAGTGTATTGAAAGTAGCAATAACATCACAGGCTAGATCAAACCATAAAAGTATTTTTGACTTTTTTTTTTCTTACCAAGTCCGAATGATGATTTTTCACATATCTCCTTATTATTCAATTTTTACCTGACCCTCAGGTCAAGATTTCTATAATTTAATTTCATGTGGAATATTTCAGTTTTAATATGTATCTAGAAAGCCTTCATGAAAGGTTCATTATGTAACTGCTCTTGGTTATAAATGTTCATTTCCATCACTGACGTCCAAAAAGCTTATAAAGTGGTGACATGTCACAGGTGTTTTTTCCAGCACAGGGAAATAATATATTTTCCTGAAAACAAGGAATATTGAATATCAGCTAATCCATGTTGCTAGATATTGGTATTATTAAAATGCATACTATGAGTTTTAGGTAGCAATAAATACAGTAAAAGAAATTAATCAGTGATTATTATAATGATTACAATCCACCTTGCAAATAATTGTCCTCTGTAATTGCTTGTAAATGTTTCCAAAGCCCTGCATGGTCAATGGGATAATAGAGTAACCAGGTAAATACCTTTTTAAAACAGTTATTTACCCTGCATTTTTTTTCCCTTTCATCTACCATGAACAACAAGCTGTGGTGCCTGATCTCTATAAAAGCAAGAATAATTTTTCTTTAAAGTAGCTAAAATTTAGCAAATCATGCAGAAGAATGTTCTCTGCAGTTTATTGTGGGTTTCAGACTAGCTTAGTTTTCCCAAGGTTTTGACATATTTTTTCATTTCACAAAATAGCCTATGAACTTTTATTATCAAGCTGTATTTTTTTATCTTTCTCCTTTTAAAAACAAAACAATAGGAAACAAAACACCTCCTCAAAACAAAGAAAAAAAAAAAGCTTGGTTTTGTTATTTTGGTTGGTTTTTTTAGACAAATACTTCCATTCAGTGGGTAAATGGAAAAGCAGCACTGACTATAAGTCAGCTTTTCTGTAAGATTCTCAAGCTATAAATGAAACAGAGACTCAACAAAAAGCCTGTTTCCAAAAAAACGATTTTTTCACTATCACCCCCCTCTTTTACAGTTGTAGTCCTAAATTAGCTACTAATCAAACAAGTTCAGAAGGGTTTCTTTCCTTCACACAGTACCCTGCAGGAATGAGAAATGTATTTCCATGGTGAGAGCAACTCCCCTCATGCTTAACATTCACCATCTCTGCTGAAATCTACCTGGCCAAAGCTGAAAGCCATGAAGAACTGCTGGCAGGAGTGGAACAAGATAACACAAAAGAAGGAATTAATACAATAGAGCTTAATGCAGCAAGGAAAATTTTCACCCAGAGCATTAGAAACAGGAAAACTGCTTGTAAGTCTTGTTCCATTAATAATAATATTGGGCAGAATTTAACATATGCTTAAATATCTCTGTTGCTGTTTCTTCCCTGGCAGTGATGAGCAAAATTTAAAAAATTAAATTAAAAAAATGCTTCCAGAATATTTGCAGCATTACTAGAAGACACAGGAATGCACAACATACCACTCCTTGGTGGACAGTTAACAAGGAAACAGGAATTTTCCAAGATGTCAAACAAAGCTGGGAGAGGGGATGGGCAAGATGCAACTCCTAAAGTAAAGAGAAAAGCCCCACCTACTGAGACTCAAACAAGCTGAATTAGAGGCTGCAGAAAATGCTAGGTGTGTTTTTCATTCACTTTTTCCCTCTCCAGTAGTTTTCTGACACTTGCCCTTTGCCTGCTGTTTAGTTTTTTTGAAACAGAAACTGAAAATCAAATTGATGGCAGATCTCTATAGAACATCCTCCTGCAGTGCTGATCCAGTCTGTCGAGGAGTTGAAAACCACAATTTCTCCCCTTTTGTTTCTGCTAGCAGCAATCCCTTGGAAAAATAATCATACCACTAACTGATTTTTGCCCCACTTATAGCTGTCTCCTTCTACCTACGCATCAGGTTTTATTCCAGCTGGGGCTTTTTAATTGTTCTTTTCATTTTATTCTCCTTTAATATTCGATTTGTTTCTTTTTTTGGAAGAGATTAGTCTTCCCCACGCCCCCAAACTCCCTTCATATGTACTGCTCCCACAAATCTCTACAGCCCTGTTTGATGGAAATAACCAGAGTCTTCTTGTGCTTTCCATCCTCCCTTTAGTCAACTGCTTTGTTAGTAGATAGGAGTAGCTGCATCCAACTAATTAGCTGTGAACTGTCCCTGCTGTGTGGCCACAAGCAGATGCCTTAATGAACAAAGATCCGTGGCTGCACAGTTGGATTTCTTGTGTGTTATGGGAGGGTTAATCCTAGGCAAAGAGCTGGATCCTATTTGCTCAGCATCAGTTCACCTCAACTTTAACTAAATCCAAAGGCAGATATTGTGATGTCCCAGTACATGAGCACTCACAGGGGAATACTGGGAATACTGAATGATTAGTTAGGTTTTCAATTCAGCAGAAAGCTCCAGGGATCCAAGAAGTCTCTTTAGCTGGTTGACTGCCTCTGGCTCAAAGATCCTTCCTCCTTTCTCACTGCCTTTCCTCCTTGCCCTCTCTTCTGCATGATGCCTCATCTTTGAATGGCAGGGATCATTCAGGAAACACAATGGTTTGTAATCAATTAACCTCTTAAAAAGGTCAGTTAATTCAGATGTCAATATTGCGTATGGAGCTTACTACAAGGCACTTTAAACAAAGTCATGATTTCTTCATTCTGAGACATGAGTTAATTTTCTATTAATTTGCTTTTAGTGCATTGTTTTTTAGGAACCAATATGAGAATTTAAAAATTATAACAGCAACAGCAAAAAAAAGAGAATGATAGTATTTACAGTTGGTTTAGTGTTGTACGTTAGCAGGCAAAGTGAGTTTGATTTCAGAGAAAATGTAAAATGAAGAGAAAAATGAAGGAAAAATCTCACAATTACAGGCTATGATTTATCCACAACAGTCCTTTTTAAATTTTTTTAAATTTTTTTATTTTTAATTAAGGCAAGTTTTAATGGCTCTTCTTTTGCAGTCTTACAGTATGCACAAGCAGAGCAATTCCTTCTGAGATTCAGTTTGCTGGAGTCAGCAGGTTAAGGTCTGCACTGAAACAAAGGATGCCTTACTCTGTACCCTGTTCCCTCTCCCTCAAAGTATTACAGACTCAGTTCAATTCCATGCAAACTCTCAGCTTGGGGCTTCTAGTAGCTTCTTTTTTCTGTGAGTAATCTCTGCATCCAGGTTACATAATACCTCACTCATTCCAGGATTTCTAGTATCCATAAAGCTCTAGTAAGAGAAGATGAGACAATGCTTCATTCTAATTTCTCCCTACCTAAGACTCTTTAATTTCCTCTTGTGAGAAACGAAAGAAATTGCAGGACTTACTTTTGCTTTTTCTTTACAACAAAACCTTCCAGAAGTCCACAGATGAATGAAACCTACATAGCCTTCATCACTGCTGGGACTGGAGTTTTTAATGCATTACTTACATTACTTATTCTAGCATACCTACACTTGTAAAAAGCTCCCCTGCTCTTCCTGACTTGCAAGAACAAAAGCTCTAAAAGGAGAAAAAAACCCTCAAACAAACAACAAAACATCCAAAGAAAGCCTGACTAACCACAAATATTCCCCTCCCCTTTTATCCCCCTGATGTTAACATGAATGTCTTCTCATTTAAGATGGAGTGTAAGTGCCATTACAGCCATGCAAGAAAACAGAAGGAAATTAAAGCAGTTTAAATAGGAAGTATCTTTCCTGACTTCCTTACACTGAGGTATTTCAAGCCTGTCTCTGGCAAAGATTAAATTAGAGGCCAATCTTTCAGTGGCACACAGAGGCAGGAGACCCTGATCTGCAGCTCTGACCAGATGGATGTGTGCTGTAAAGAGAAGGGAAAGCAAGACATGCTGGGAATGGAAGCAAAGCTTTATTTGCATAGATCACTCCTTGTCCTTAAGCTGCCAGTGGTTGCCATAGGAAATTATGTTATACAAATAGAAGTGTCTATTTAGCAGAGAAGAAATCCAATGAAGTTTGGCCAACATGGGTGAAGAAGAATCAAGGCAAAATAGCAGGAAAATTGCCTTGAGGTGAATGGTGGTACCCACAGGTGAATAACTGAGGGAGTAGGCAGGAGGAGCTGGTAAAAAAAGCAACCCATATGGGATGATACTTGTTCATACATTTATAGACATGCCAGTCTCATTAGTCACATGTTCTTTTGAACATGCCAGATGAAAAATGTTATTGAACATTCAGCTTCCAGCTATTCCTGAGTCAGTTCAGTGTCTTCTCAGCTATCCAGTGGAGTTACTGCAGATTTACTCCCACCCAGATGGCAGCAGAATTTGCTTTCTTTGTTCATGAAGAGATATACAAGCACCTGTCACCTCACACTTTCTCTTGCAACCTCAGCAAGAGAGGAAAGTGCTGCTGCTGGATAATGGAGGAAGGTTCAGAGTAAACCTCTTTCATTGCTAACTACCAGGAAAGCATTCTTCAATTATTCACTATGTCTAAAGGGATAGAACAATTGTGGAAAGCTATTTTTATCCTGGTGGAGAAAAACAGTTTTCTCTGGGAAAACAAGCAAAAATAAATATAATAAAAACAGAGTAATAATTGCATTTCCCCAGCTATGTCCTGTAAAAGACACTGGGAAACTGGGCAGAGGAGGGAGCTCTGTGTCATGTCAGGCTCCCTTTTAGTGACAGACTTTCCCAAGGGAGGTAGACAGGAAGGCAGTGCAGTTTTCACATTAGTGCAAACTCTCCATCTTGGCTCAATTTGGGGATAATAATACCTTTCAGTTGTTCAGCTATGAATCTGGAGAGGGTATTTTAGGATGAGGTACATTTGACTGAACTTGGGTGGTATAAACATGGTGCAGAAATGCTGGACTCTTTGCTAGCTGAGGCAGAAGATCTATTAGGAGTTGGAAGAGAGATGGCATTGCCTCTGAAGCAGGGTGAGAATAGGGGAATTGTAGAACTGACCCTGCCAAGAGCAAAGCTAATTTGCTTTGTGAGGATGGTCTAAAAGAAAGCAGCCAGCACAGGGAGAAAGACAGGAGAAGAGACAAAGGACATAAGAAATGATGACTGCCTCTCACAGTGGTCTCAACACTTATGAGTGTAACTTTAATAGACTCTGGAACCCCTGATCCCTTTGTCCTCATTTATATACTCATCATCTGCCTAGCTCTTCTCCTCATCTAGTAGTCATAACACCCAGCTATGACTGTGTACTGATTACACTGAGATGTAAATTGTTTTTTCAAGGTGGCATTCAAAGGATTAGAAAACAACCTGGGTCATTTGTTTAAAAATTTCCTTTTAATTAAGATATTCTTATCTTGAATTCCCATACAATCCAATTACCTGTGCAAATTTCAGTGCATTCTCTAAATGTAAGCTTTCTCTTCCTCACTATTATTAAAAACAGTTATTAGCTTCACAAACCTTAGCACATAATTAGCAGAAAAAGTATCATCGCCCTGCTGACTCATCAGCTTCTGCATTGGTTTTATTGTGGCATTAAAAAAAAATAGAGTTTTAAGCATTTTACCAAATATCTACAAATACTGCTTGTCAGTGATAACCATTTGTGGGAGCAAACATATTGTTACTCCTGAAAACACTCGTAATGAATGTTTTCCTCATTAGCAACAGGAACTGGTAAAACTTAGCACTTTTGATATTCAGCAGTTCACAGGAGGCTCTTCTTCCCCTTATTTCCCAGGGAAATGAAGCTCACACTTTCACTCTCTGTCTGTTTAATCAGCTGGATGGAAAGGAGAGCACCTCTCTGCATCCTGCATGGGGCAGACTGCACTGTGATCTCAAGCAGCTGTAGGTGGAAGGACATTCATATGCAATGTGCCTGAGCCACGAGAAAAGCTTGGGCTGGAGCCTGGACCCTCAAAGGCTAAGGCCATGCTACAGGGAAGGTGGCTGCTGGTGAGCTCTGTTCTCTGTCTGCCACTGATTTAGCTCTGGAGACATTTTGTGGTGCTCAGGAGTTTCCTTCCGGAGCTGGACAACTGTGTTGTGACCCCTCGTGTCACCACTTAGGTCAGGACAGGCATGTGGGAGACTGGGCCTGCAGGAGACTGGGCCTACAGGGTTCTCTGCAAAGCAAGGCAGTCCTCACACACTGATGGAGCTTTTTGTGCCACAAATAGGCAAGCAGACACAAATGCTAGGTCAAATCAATCTTTGGTGGTTCCAGTGTTCACATGCTGGTTTCCTTCCTATCCTGCTTGAGCAGATGGACAGGTGGTGACAATTTCTGTTCTCTTCACTATTCCCTGTGGTCCTATAGGCATATCTAGACCCATTGAGTACAGGAGAGAGAGTTTACATGTCTTCTGCTGAGGGATAAACCATCCCAGAAATAATGGAGACAAAGAGATCACACAGACAATAACCAGAAGGAAACCAAGGTGACTGTTTTGTGGCTATGCTTCCACTCAGGGGGTGTTTGTATACCCATAGTCTCATACTGATGAATTGGCTCCCAGATCCCACCGGAGAGCTAAGATGAGAGTTTCTCTGAAGTGTGAATGTGAAGATTATTCATTCTTGTGTAACACACTCCAAAAATCTGCTGCAGTGTTGTAGTTGCAGGACTTGCTGTACCTCCATTTCATGGCCATTTTGAGTTCACTCTCTGTGTTACTAGGCCTTCTACCTTCTCTGTATTTTAGGACTGAGTATCACTTGAGGTCACTGTCTCTGCATAATTAACAGCTTTTCCTTTCAGAATTTATAATCAGTTGTATCAAAGCAGTGACTAGCCTTCTAAAAACATCTTGCGTGTTCACTTTGGCAGAAGAAACAGTTTTAGAAAATCACATTAATGGGATTTGAAAAGTCTGTAGTGAGCTCTCCCTTACAGCTTGCCACACACAGAACATACTGTAACAGATACGGATTTTTCAGCCCCTCTGACTGGGTCACAACCTGTCTCTTTCAAACACTACTGAGATAGTGGGACTCTTTTCAATTTCTTCCAACAAGCTTTCCTTTCATCTCAATGGAAAGCCCTTTCCCATCATTTCCTCTTAATAACCTTCAATAAAAGACTGCATATCTCCTGTCATTTTTTTTCCCCCTCCCATTTGTTTTTCTGGATGACTCCCCAGTGTATCTATATTATAAGCACTCCAGGAACAACTTCAGCACAAATAGCTCATAGCCCTGCAGAGCTTGTCTAACCCCACTGCATTCAGATACTGTGTAAAGCACAAGCCTCATGTCTCCAGAGAAAGGGAGAAGCCACTAAGCCTGATGTCTTCTGATGGCAGATGTACACAGCAAAATCAGTGCTTCAGTTTAGCCTGTCTAACCTGACTATGGGTACCCCAAGCATATTGTCATTTGGAGAGAGGGGGATGGTCTCACCCATCCCCTACACCTGAAGGGTCCCTTTGTAGCTGTGTCAGCATTTTAATGCAGTCCACAGAGTTCTTTTTTTCCAGCACTCCAACATTCCTTCTCTTAGTTCAGCATTTTTAGCACAAGGCTTTATATTGATTGGCTGCCATGGGTTTTCTTTTTTGAGCAGCTCAGCCTCATTGTTGGTTCTCAGGCCCTCTCAGGGTGGCTTTAGAGGCTCCAGGTTGTTTATTGACGTGTATGTTGAGGTTTTCTTCCCTCCTGCTTAGTATCTGATCAAAGCAATCAATAAATGAGTGCTGTTATTATATTTCCATACTCTTTGAGGATCTGTTACAGAGAAGGCATTGCCTGCTAATTGATGAAAGCAAAGACAAAAAGAGCCTCTTTGGTGGCATATATAGTCACTTGAGAAGTGGAAAAAAAGAGGAGACATTCCCCTTTCCTCATGACCTTGAAGTATGACTTGAAAAGCTTCTATTCTGTCACTCACTGGCAAAGTTTGGCTCAGAGACCTCTGTCTTATCTGTGTCCACAGCTACACATCTCCAAGTTGGCAGGGAAAGCAAAGCACAATATCCTCACATTTCTTCAGTATTCTCTCACTGGCCAGCAGGAGGTTGAGATTACTTGTCTAGCTCTATGTTATATGAAAAGAGCTGACACTCCTGCAAAAATGGCACAGCTGAATAGCCACACACAGCTAAATTACTGCTTGGTATGGTAGGAATTAGGAGTTCCAAAGTACCTGATTTGCATTATTTATAATTGCAACAGCCAGCTTAGAATATTATTTCTTGTGTTGTACTTGACTTCTTAGGCTTTCAGAAGACCTTGATCACTCTGAAAATAATCCCATCAAAGCTTTTTCTTTAGAAATCTATGGATTTTAGATCAACTCTGAAGTGTAATTAACTTGGGAAGAATCCCACCCCATTGCTAGTACAGCAGAAACTGGTTATATGTGTCTCCTGATTCCTTTATTGTATCTGTTTCTGGACTCAACTCTTGGTCATTCAGCTTTGATTTCCTACCTTAGCTTGGCAAGTGCTTTGCCCAGGACACTGTGAGGATATTTTGTAGGTACAGACACGGGGTAAATTCATTACAACATAACTTTCCCGACCCTGGTGTTTTTACCTCTGCTGCAAAATTGCCTGGGAGTAGAAGGAGCAGGTTGGGGAAGGGATGTCATTACAGTATCCTGGTGATGCATATTGCCAGGCATACCTTCTCAATATTTCCTTAAAGATTGAGTTTACCATGACAACTTTCAGCCTGTGACAGTTGAAATCTGTAGGGCTGCTCATGGGTATAAGTGTTTCTGCAGGATCACGGCCTCGGGGGGGTGTTGGCAGGGGGACTTGATGGAGATTAATAGCAAGGAGCCCTAGAGGCCAAATTAATTTTCCTCATGGGGTATAGGAGGCAGCACTGCAGCTTATATTTTTCTGTATGAAATGCTACTGAATAAAACAATTTGTCCTGCCAAAGCTCCAAATGGCTGTCAGAAAAGTAGCGTTACATTTATTTTTAGGCTGTTTTCCTAAGGAAATATGGCTTCTCTGATCATGCTGCATGCACGAGTGTGTGTGGAACAATATGTGTGTGACTGCTTAAATGGCTGGTTGGTCCCTCTCCCACCATAATGGTGAGCTGACTGGGCAATTTCAGCCACATTTTTGACAGAAGGACAGAGGTCTCAAAGAAATGATTTTCTACAGTGTTAAAATAGAAAGGCAGGTAAAAACAAGAGACCCACTTAATTTCCTCCCGTGAGAGAGACTGGAGCTTATTGCTTATTAGACATGTTAGAGTGCACATTTCTCAAGCTGATGGCATAAATCCATCTGAAGACAAGTTTCTTTCTTTCTGCTGGTCACAAATCTGGTTTTATTCACAGCCTTTCTTTTCCAAGAGCAGTATGATCTTCTGGAGTTACTGCTGGAACAGGTCATACTGAGCCTTTAATAACAATTTGCATCCAAGAGGTAGAAGGTCCCTTGATAAGCCATTAAAATGAGATTTATCAAATTTTGCTTGACCATGAGCTCACTGACAGATGATAAGTAAAGGACTTCTCTCTATACCTGTTTCCCCTTCACACTTCACTGTGTTTAGAATGTTGTCTCTTTAGGAAGAGGGAAACTCTTTACCCTGTGGACAATTTGTCTCCCCCTGATTTAGGTTCCCCTTGTGCTCCAAAAGGAAAACTATTATTATCTGAGGATATTTTTCTATGTGGCTCTTTTTTATCTTTTTCTTTTCTTTTTTATTTCTTTTCTTTTTCCTTTCCCTTCTCTCTCTTCTCTCTTCTTTCTTCCTTTTTTCTTTTGTAATTTGGGAGAGTAGTTTATAATCTACACCTTTTACCATTCCTGTTTGCTATACAGCTGGAAAAAATTACCTTTAAAACACAGGAATCTGAGGTGGGAGTGGATGATCCTTCTGCACTGAAGCAGTTTGCTCCCCAGCTCAGTGTGAGAATGGAAAATGGTACAGTGAAGATTAAAACATGCCTCCAGCAAGTTCCAGTGGGACATAAATCCACCAAAACATGTCCTCTGAAAGGCAGCAGAGCACACACTTTAAAGACCTTTGTTAGATTCTCAGGGATGTTGAAGCAGTTTGAGATCTGCATGCTTCTCTGTACCACTTTTTCCTGGTGGAATACACCCCAGAGTGGTCTTTACTGGACTAACCAGTCTCAACATACAGTGCTGAGCCTTTCCAGCAGCAGAGTGAACACCTTGTGCCTTCTAAACCAGAATTTATGGAAAAAAACCAGACTGAATCTCTTAAATTTGAACTACTACATGTGAACTGAGAATATCAAACAGAAGCAGTGCCCTCCAAATGATTCCATGTTCTAACATACATTATTTTTCTTCAGAAGCTGATTGGGGGAAGGTAAAAATAGACATGCCTCAAAGGAGAAAATGAGATGTCACTCTTGATATGAGAGCTAATATAAAATGGAATTTCTGTCTCACAAGAGATTGATATTTTGACACTTGGCCCTGAGTCACCAAAAAAACCCCAAAACGAAATAGCAAAAATTTTTCATAGGGATAAAAAGTTATATGAAAAAGTGGAGCTTGGAAATGTCAGAATGGTTTGCTTCATTTCATGCAGATAATAATATTCTCACCATATCGTGCTGCTTTACTCTTAACTTCTATATCACTCACACATGCTTTCCTAAAGACTTTCTTCTTCTTATGTCAACTTCCATTTGAGAATTTCATCTGGCTAAAATACCCCAGGACCTGGTGCTCCCAGCTGGACTGATCAGTGACTCAGATGTTAAGATGCTCTAAATTTCCTCATCCCCAGGGGAACCAATAATTCTTCCTAAATCTTTTCTTTTCCTGGGGAAAATGCTCAGTCAAGTATTAGGGAAGACATAGAATAAACAGAATTTTCTTCACCAATCTTATTTAGCTTGTGAAAATATCCAGAAATAAGGCCATATTGTCTCTCCAAAACAGAGTTAGTGTGATTCCTTTCTCCTGATCAGGGGGTATTTTCATGCTCCTGCTGGGCTGAAACACCTTTCTTTTGACATAGTTGTTAATGAAGAAGATTCCTGACCTGTGTGTGCCCCAGAGTAGGCTGAAAACACAGCTCCTGACCATTTGTTTGAAGTTGCAGGTTGTTTTGCTTTATTTTGATTCACAGTCCTCAGCAAACAATTCCTGTAAACACCTACATCTCTGAGCTTCCTTAGTAAAAAAAAAAGCAACTAGGCAAATAAATGAAGTATTTAAAACAAAGAATTCATCTCAGGTAGCCAGACCTGCTTAGGAAAAAAAACCCCAAGATTTCTGCTTGAGTCCTCCTAGATCAAAATGGGTCAATATGTTGTTTCCGTGGAGGAGAGTGACCCAAGCTGATGGGTTTGCTTAAAAACACAATAGAAAAGGAAAAAAAAAACCACAACAAAACAACTCATGGTTTAAAATCAGTAATACAGAAAATAGCTAATTTCAGCAGTACAGAGTTTACCTGAACTGCTTCTCAAGAGCAGTGGGTAAACTGCACAACTGGTGACCTGAAATAGAACTTGCTTTGGGGTATAGTGCAGTCAAATGAGTAGAAATCAGAATTTTCATGCCTTGGGTTCAAACCAACGTACATTACAGCTTTGTACAACACCTCTTATTTTGTGCAGGGTATTAAGGATCTGTCTAGATTCTGAGGGAACATGGCTAAGCATAGTTTAGGATTGAGTTTTTAATCAATACCCCATGATAGTTTATTATTAGCAGGTGCACAGAAATATAATGACATGATAGTTTGGGCACTTGAAATTATTAATAGTAAGTTTGAGCAGCTGGCCTTGATCTTTCTCACCCAGCAATTAGTTTAATTAGAAGTGGACCTGTCATGATCTTTTTTTATTGATTATATTTTAAAGCATTTCAGCAGTAATTATTTGCTCCTCTGGACCTTCCCAGGCCATTCCAATGGAAGAATCAGAACTTATTTGCACACTTCTTGTTATCACTACATTACCTTAAGCCAAGAGCTCGAGCTGAACCTTGGTTTATATATTTCTCCAAAAACATCCTGAGAAACTTAAGTTTTGTGATTTCACCCTTCTTTTTTTCCCAGGTATGTCTGTGCTGCTTCTTTTGTTCCTCTGGGGAAAGAACCATTCCTGACTTTCTTCCAATTAGATATTGTTTTATTCCATTCATCCAGTGATGGGTCATTTTTCTCCTTGCATTCTCTGATGGAGGTTACTGTTCAATTCCCAGGCTTCTCTCTTCAAAAAACCCTACACCCCAACTTCTTACCTAATTAAAACAAACTCAGCAAAACAAAGCAAAATACAGACAAAACAGCCAACCAACAGAGTCTGTGTGGCAGGTCCATGGCTGGTGAAGTACACGTCATATTTCTGCTGGCAGTTCAATCCTTCTTGCCACCTAAGCAAAATCATTATTTCCTACTTGTAGGATGAAGATGAATAAAGTAGCTGCAGCAGTGTGAATTCACAGATCCTGATCCATAAATCATGCCTAAGCTGAGGATGCCTCTTCTGTTAGTCCTGCCTCTTCTACCTTAGTTTAGTAAGTCTTGGAGAGGAGGAGGTATCACAAAGGGTTACATTGCCAGCTCTATTGTGCCCCTGCATAGGAAATAACAGTTATTTCATTTGGCTTTTCCTTCACAACATTTCAGTCTTTGGCATCTGAATTAATTCCTTCCACGTCATGGTTTTTTGTTCTTTATAAAAGGCTGTTTTATAAAGCTGGAAGAGAGTTTGTAATCTGAGAACAACTGTTGATTTATCTCGATTTTCAAATCCTTCTATAGAAATTCAACCTGAAATTAAAATATTTATGAAAGGCAGATTTGTTACTCTGATCATTCCTACACTAGCTTGATTAATCCCAATGCTAATAGCTTAAAGAGGAGAATTTAATAGAACAAAGAGTTAGAGTTAATGATTCCTGATCTGTTAACATTCAATTCTCAGTTACATTTAGTAATTACATTAATATGGAGAAAAAAACCCCAAACCAACCCATAAATAAAAAACAATAAAACGACCAATAACCCAGGCAGCACCTGTGATATGTTCCAGTTGTACTGGAGGAAAAATATTTCCATTGGTACCTTGAAAAATGATCCTAAAGGTGCCATAGTTTTGCACCTGCATTCTGACTTGTGTTCAAAGGTGCAGGGAGGCAGTGGGACACTGCAGTGTGCTCACACTAAGCTAAGCACTGCCCAGGGATGGATTTCCAACTGTACTGGGACGGTTAAATGATGATGAAATTCACTTTTGGGAACTCTTGAGAAAGATGCCACCAGCTGGTGAGGAGAGCACAGTACAAGCTGGAGCACAGCTGGCTGGGAATCCTGTTCTGTGCATCTCAGAACACTGATTTACACACAGCCATTCCCTGGGGAAGTCCCTGCTGAGTGCAGGGGGGGGGGGGTTGGACTAGATGACCTTTGGAGCTCCCTTCAAATCCAAACTATAAAGTGTTGTTTTTTTAGCCAAGAGTTTATAACTTAAAATAATTAAAAAAAAAAAAAAAAGTCAACTCCAAATATCTTTTAAATCAATTATAAATCTGAGGTTTTGAAATTCCCACTCGTTTGATGAAGCAACTTCAATGGCAAATGGAACAACTCCCAAGTTCTGCTGATTCTGCCACTGTCTTCTTATTTGACAGAGTTATTATGGTTTGTATTGCATTTTAACCAGCTCAGGTGCTGTACCTGGCAATGCCCTGGCACTGTGTAGTGTCCTTGGAGAATCAGAACACATCTGGGCAGCCATTCCATACTAGAGAGTGAGAGCACAAGGCAGCTCTGCCAGTTCTGTGATTAAGGTTTAGAGGTCACCAATGCAGCCCTGGATGACAGTGAAATAATACTTGGCATTTCCCTGATGCCATTCATTCTTGACACTGATTCATGACATTCTTTCGACTAGCTTTAATTAATTAATAGCCCTTGCAATTAGTCATTGTTAATCCGCACTGTTAGTGATCATTATGAGGCGCATAAGTTTGCTGAATTATTACAAATTTTAAGTGATTTTATGTGGGAAAAGGAGAATATATTTCACCATAAACCATTCTTTTCTGGTAAGCACAGTGACTATTTCTCAGTTGACACACAGGGCAGGGAGACTCCTGCAGGATCTCTGCAGCATCTACCTGAACATCTTTGCTTCAAGCTCTCTTTTAGGACAGGGTGACAATAGTTCCATTGCTGGTCTGCCACTTTGTGGCCAGCACACTTTAGACTAGCTGTATAAACCCATTTTGGTCTCTTTTAGACCTCTGGCATAGGGAAAGGCTTGTGTTGTGTGGGGGTTTTATTGTCTGGAGCACCACAGGTTTTGATCCAGTGCAAACAAAGAAATTCTATGGCTTTGTCCAAGCTACAGGACCTAGGGGAGCTTCCCAGTGCTCCTGGGACTTGGTAAATACTTTGCTGCATCCAAGCTCTGTCTTCTGGCAGTGTTTGAGGAATGTCTCATGCCTGTGGGAGGGAAGATCAATTGTTCTGCAATGACATGTGCTGGTCTAGATGATCAGAGAGCTGGGATACTGAATATGTTGGAGGGTATATCTCCTTAGAAAACCTTATGCAAAGGTCATAATTTATAATGTTACCATTGGAATTATTAATAACCATCCAGTGAAACAGCTTTTCAAGAAAACAATCATCACTATAGAATGATGGGGAAAAAAAAGCCAATATTCATCATAGATTAATTATATTATTGGATTTTATAAGGATTACTTGTATGAGAAATGTAATAACTGGAGTCAGAGTGGAAAGCCATGTTCTTAGTACTGATACATACACATATTACACAATAGAATATTTATAAACAGCATTTTAAGGAGACATAGCAAGGATATAATGGTAATGCATTTAAAACCCACATGCATTGACTGCATCTAGAAGTGCAAATCATCACTTCCAGCTGCATGGATTTCCTTCAGAGCCCACTGGAGTGAATGAAAAGGCTGCCATTGACTTTACTGAGGTTGGGGTCAGACACTGTGGCTTGAAATCCTAGACCATTGATTTCAATTAAATATATGTGTCTTCTTGACTCCACAGATTCTTCAAGAGGGAAGAAAAAAAAAAAAACCCCACACAAAATCCATCGACCAGAGCAAAAAAATGTGTATTTGCTTTGAACTTGTGCTCATTAATTCCCCCTGAGTATTGCTTGAAGTGATCATTTTCTTTGTGTGCATGTGTGTCAGGCCTGGTACTTGTGTGGCCATAAAGCAGAAGAATGGGAAGCAGTTTACAGAACACACAGGAGCACAAACACAGCCCTTCCATGATCTGTGCCCTTCTTGTGCTATAGTTCAGAACCAAACACAGGGAGGGCACCATCCAGCTGGAGGAGGATGCATCAGAGTGTGTCTCTTGTCTAATGTGCTGCATCACTTTGTGCAGGCTGTGAAATTGTTGTCTGAACCCCAGACCACCAGCCTTGCTGCTTCCTAACATCTGAACCTGCCAACACAAAGTGGATTCTCTCTGTTTTGGGTCTGGTACAAGACCTGTGGGGGAGTTTCCTGAGTTTTGAGCTGCAGTGAGCGGTGAAGTTACTTTGATAAAATCTGAGACTTTCCTGTTGGAAATGCCAGAATACGACCCTGCAGTTTGGCTAAAGAAGGAAGGAGATGAGAAGGAGGTGGAACAGTTTCCCCCCTCAGCCAGCTGACTGCTCCCCAGCACCCACATGCAAAGCCCTGGCTGAACTGGAGTGCTTCTAGTGCAAAAGCAGGATTTAACCACCCAAAGGAAACAGCTGAGGTGGACAGGCCAATAAATGGGGTTTCAGGGTGGGAAGGTGGGTTTTAGAGTGACTATTAGAAAGCAGAATGGGAAAGAGGTAGGAGAAAGGTTTACACTCCACTGCTTCCTGCCTGTGTATCCAGACAACTGTATTTTCAGCAGCCACAAAATCCATCCAAGAAAAAGCTTCTCACGTGGACTTGTCTCAGCTCTCGAGAAGGACCAACTCTGTAGTTCTGCTTTGCAATGTGAGTTATGGAAGAACATTTACCATGCTTCTCTCTCTCTTTTTCTTATTGGACACTCTCAGAGACCATTTTCTGTTTTCATTTCTTACCAGATTTCCCATTTCCACACTAGCTGTGCACCATTTTCACCTTTCCAGCAGTGCTGGCAGGAAAACAATGCCTGGTAGGTGGGACATGAACAACATGATTGACCAGAGCCTCACAAAAAATTTGAGTTGCAGTGAACACAATGTGGTCTTGGTGGGCTGAGGACTTGCCTTTTTCCATTCCTTCCTCCTGGAGCAGCTCCTGCTGCAACCCTCAAGGTGCTGAGCAAATCAGTTTTAGGAATTGCTTTCCTATTGCTCCAGGATTGTTCCCTGGGCTTTGTACCATGATGTGAATTCTAACAGAATTCAGAGGAGCAGAGGCAAGGAGTTAACCTTGAACCTCTCCTAAATGTCTTGCTTGTTCTCTAAGTGCACGATTTTCTGCTTCTCTTCCCAGAGGTTCCTCGTTTACAATTACATAATTGATAGCTTAACCCCCTGTCCCCTCAGACCATTTTAAAATCCAATATAAATAACACCTCAGCAACAACCTCCTGTGGCCTTTTCCTCTTGGCAGCAGAAACTGGGTGTGGGCTGCTCTTGCTTTGCTTGCTAAGTGAAAATGGTTCTTTTGTTCTAGAAACTGTTCTTAAAATCCCTTGCCATCCAGTTAAGCTGGAGCTTCCAATTCCCTACACCTGAGGTTCCTTTCAGCACTTCATACTCTCTTTAAGACTGGATTTTCTGTGAGAGGCACAGTGAGTAATCCTGCAAGGGGAAAGTGACATGGACAATTTGGGGGGCTTCTGCTTCCTTGTAGCTTGGTTGGCTGATTAGCTTTTAAATGTTTGGGTTTTTCTGGGGGTGGGATGAGGATGAGCTGTTGTGACTAAAGAGAGTTTAAAATTATCCACAGGGCTTCAGTTGCTCAGGCTTCTATCTGGGATCTTTTATTTATGTACTTTACAACACTTGAGACTGTACTAGAACACTACAAAGCAAAAAAACCACTTTTATTAAAATATGGAGAACACTATACAGACACTACAAAGCAACAAATACTTTTATGAAGAGAAAGGCAACACCATACATGGAATAGTCTTACTCATAATCTACTGAAGGGCTTGCAGATCTGTAGAAGGGACAAGTCCTTGTCTCTTGGAGGTGACTGTGAAAAGAAACAGGCAGTTCAATAAGATCTCCAAGACACTGTACAACAGGATAGATGTATTAAGAGATACTTCACCATAGGAGGCTGAGGCACTGCAAAAGACCTCAGAAGAGAACATGATCTTCTACAGAGCAAGCTGTTTAGCACAGGGAGACAGCTGCAGAAGCCTGAGTGCCTGTGAAGGATGACTTGGGAAAGGAGATTATCTATCTTGTTTACACTTCTTCACTTGCTTCATTGTGTTGGAGTTTGCTGCTGCTTTCCTCCCTGACCCACAATGCTCTGCAAGGTTTGTATGTGGCAGTCATTTGGCTTCAGTAAAAAAACACCCTCTTTTCATTGCTTGGAAGGTTTCACACTTTGAGTCATTTCCCTCCCCTGCTCCACTGTGGCTGCTTCTCCCCCTCTGGGCAGGTGAAACCCTTGAGGAAACTTTAGCAGAAGGTCAAAATGTGCATATATCAGTAGCTTGTAATCTCTTGAGCAGCATTTGATTGA
This sequence comes from Ceyx melanurus, assembly GCA_024611195.1. Classification (NCBI taxonomy): domain Eukaryota; kingdom Metazoa; phylum Chordata; class Aves; order Coraciiformes; family Alcedinidae; genus Ceyx; species Ceyx melanurus. Next base: position 70,952 of record JANHGL010009264.1, on the reverse strand, counting down.
TCACTCCATACATGCTTGTCCTGAATGTCACCAGAGAACTTGCAGCAGCTTTGTTGCAGGCCTCTTCCCACCACAGCCATGGTTTGCATACTTGGATTGTTGACAACCTCTTGAAATGAGTAGCAAATGAATTCATGAAGTCACATGGGGGGGGAAGCACTGATTTGTGTATGCTCAGTGAAGCCCTTTAGTATCACAACATAAGCTGTCTGAGATGCTATTAAATGAGATACACTGGGAAGCTTTGAGTCAGAGCCTCAAGTTCAGCTTTGTCATGTGCCATGCTCTGTTAGCTTGGAAATATCCTTTGATATCTTTTTGTGTCTTTGCTGTATTCAAATCTGTCTTTACTTTCAACGTCAGATTTTCCCCTTGTTTCCATGAATCATTTTGGGTCCTTGAATCTATTGTATAGATTCCACAACTGCAAGAGCTCTGTCTGGTGGCTTAACCTTTCAAAGCCATTCTACAGTCTTCACTAAGCAGAAAATACAAGATTTGGCATAAAAATGCATAATATACTGCTTTCAAACCAGGCTGAAAATCACTCTTACTTATCAGTGTGCAGACAGATGTTTTCAGGCAGCTTCGATGTGGAAAAGAAAGGGTAAAACTCCCAGAGCCTTCAGCACCCAACTGTCATAGTGGGAAAGAAGAGAACAAAGATGACTCTTCCCCTGCTTTATGGTGGTTCTAGGCTGCATTTACTGTTTGGCACAGACCACACATATTTCACTCAGTACAGAGTTTGATGAGGCAACTTTCAGAGCTCCTTGCTGCTCTGGCTGCTCTGGCTATGAAGATACCCAGCTAGGCCAGCTAGAGCTCCCTTGGATGTAAATACTGATTTCAGTGGGATTTCAATGTTAGTTATTTACTGTATTCCAGAGTTACACCAAAACTGAAAAGTCTTCTTTTAAAAACTGAAGATAATATTTCAACTGAATGAGAAACTCTGCAAGCTTTTGACTTTTTTTTTTTTTTAATTTTACCATATGTAATACTAAAACAAAAAATGTAAAGACCTCTCTCTGTTTTATGTTTAAGATTCTCTCTATACTAAGATATTAGGAACAACTTTTTCATCTTCTACAGACTCAGGTTTTACACCAGACTAATCTCAATATTTCACATGAAGTTACTCCAAATTTATCATGTTGGAAAAACAGTAAGAACTGGGTCTCCAAACTCAGTGTTTCAAGCCAAAGATAGAAGAAATGCTTTGTGCCTTTCATGGTACTTTTATATTGATAGATGATTTTTTTTCTCAAGGCTAAGTAGCCTATGCAGAGGCAATAAGAGCTTTTAAAATTTTGAGTGGAACTCATTTTAGGTCTTTCCAGTACATAACTTTATGCAATTGGTCTGATGGTTTATATAGTTACAGGCTGTAGGTTCAAAAGGGATGAAAAGCAAAAAAAAATTGTTAAAATAACTTTGAAGTTCAGAGTGATTGCTTCCAAGTAACTGAATACACTGCAGTGCAGCCCTTGTTTGACCTTCATGCTGTCTAACAACACCATGCTGAGGGATCAGCACCCTTAGGGAACACTGGGGAAAAAAAAAGTAAAAATAAAAGCTAGGGAAGGAAAAAAAAAATTCATTCTGGTAAAAAGAAAATAAATAAATAGTGTGGTGGTGGTTTTTTTTGTTTGTTTGGGTTTTTTTTAAGAGTTTGTCTTTCTCCTTAAATTAGTTATTAGAAATCCAGAAATCAGCCTTAAGTAAAATTCTACATTGTTTTCTCAGAACATAGAGGATTTTTTATTGACATTTTTTTCTTATCAAGAAATTGCTATTTTTCTACTTAAAATTCAAAAGGGAGCTAAAAGGTAAATATGGAGAGCAATTATAAATAAATTCCAATCTTAAACAAAACTTTTCTAAGTAGCTGTAATCCCAGAGGAGATCTCAATGAACCTCTTTCAGTTTTACTGAATCATCTTTGTGATTCTGATTTATAGTCAATCTTTTACAGATTGGTTCATATCACCATCACTCTAGCTTCAGAAAAACTGCAGAATCAGTTATAAGTAAGAAATGATTTGGTGCCATTGACACTCTGGAGTCAATCAAAATCAAATACAAATCCCAGTCCCTGTGGACAGCAGATTGAGAGCAGCCCTGCAGGAAAGCATTTTCAAATTCCAGCTGGAAGAGGATATATTTAGATATTAGGAAGAAATTCTTCACTGTGAGGGTGGTGAGACACTGAACAGGTTACCCACAGGGTATTGGATGCTCCATCTTCCAGTGTTTTGAGCTGGATGGGGCTTTGAGCAACCTGCTCTAGGGGAAGCAGGGGGGTGGAACTGGATTATCTCCAGAGGTTTTTTCCAACCTTACCATTCTGTGATGCCATATAATGAATTGCCACTGACTACCAAGAGTCATGGGAAAGATGCCAGTAAGTGAAATCAAATGTCATGATTTCACCCCTAACTGTACTCATGATTTGAATGTTTCTGGGTATAAACCTAATTTCCCAGAGAGCAGAGTCTCAGGGAAACATTGCTCCTGGTAATTCAGACTGTCCTTAGCAAAGCAGAGTGTTTCTGAGGAAAGAAGGAAAATGGATATATTGAAAGGACTTATTGCTTTGGACTCCTCTGCCAAAAATGACAGTGCCTTGTTGCAGGCAGAAGTATAAAAAACACACACCTTTCCTATGGTGTGAGAGACAAAAAAATTCTGATTCCAAGTGTTTACTAACAGCATGTTAATTACAGGCTGTTGATGAACTTGTAAGGTCTTGTTTAATCAGGGTTAGTTAATCCTAAATTAAATACAATCAAGAAAATATTAAATTGCTTAAGGTTTAGCTTCCCAACTCCTTCATTTCCATAAAACTACCAGAGTAATGTTTAGTCATTATGCAGCATCTGATCTGAAGGAGGAATAATTCAGCTGGTACTGTGCCTCTTAAAGTTTTATTGTCACATTCAAGTTTATTAATGTGTAGCCTACTTAGGGCACATTAATATGGAGTCATAAGATAACTCTGTCCTGTTAACAAATTAATCAAGCACTAAATATGCCTTAATGAAGGATCCACAGAGAATATATGTGAAAGCTTATTAGGGGCATGAGGTTTGTACAGCAGAGATACAGACCTTGAGCAAATGAGGACCACTGGTGGAGCCCAAGACTCCAGTAAAAAGGCAGCAGAGCTTCCTGGAAAGACAGAATGAGAATAAAAAATACCAACAGGGAATGTTCTCACACAGAGGACTTCTTTGTTTTGTATTAAGGTGAGATTCAAGTATGTTTGGGTTTGATAATTTGGTCCATTTTTACAGTCCTGAAATGGTTAAAAGTTATTGGGCCAAATTCAAAGACAATATGATCTAAAAGTCTAAATAATTAAGGATCTTTAGTAGAAATTAAAAAAAAAAAATCAAATACCTAGTGTATGTTTAAAAAAATGAGCTCTTCATATATATATTTTTTTTTTTTTTTTTTTTCTCAGACAATACATGTGTCAGGAAGATTCAATTTATTTTGGTCATTCTAGCCTCAGACCTATTTATTTTGTGTATCATCCAAGGCATTCTTTGAAAAGTCTTTCACACACCTCACCCTCCATGTCTGAGCATATGGCTCAGGAAGGGAGAGAAGATTCCTGATACCTTGAAACCCCTTCAAGTTGAAGCTGGACTGCCATGAACTCTGTGAAAGAAAAATGGAGATAATATCTCAAAAATAATGTATATTAATTTATACCATATATTTGGTCTTCATTCCATAGACTGTTATCAAAATATTGACATTTTGGGTATGATACAACCCAAAGCATAAAAGTTATGAAACTGATTACAACAAAACTGAGTAAACCACAGTATTATGCAACTCACTGCTGTAAATTAAGAATCTAAAGTAAATCTGAATTTAGTGAAGTTATGAATTAGTGGGGTTTATAACTAAGTAACTGTTAAAAAGAGAAATTTGTCATCATTCCCCAGCAGTGGAAATAGACCAGCAGTGTTTCCTGTTAAATTAACGTTTAAGAAATATGAAAGACTTTGATGTATAAAAAGGCAGCTAAGAAGGATATGGTTTAATATCAGGAGCTGCCAGACATAGTTGTGTGTACGTGAGTGTTAATGCATATATATAAATATATATGGCATTTTCCATCTATCATTAATACAAGATCTATAGACTAAAAATTGGGGGTTTTTCTACTTTAATAAGAAAGGTCTTCTTTAAGTAATGAAAGTGATTAACATGGGGATAATGTCTGATCTTCATCAGTAGCAATTCCTAAAAATCAAGAGCAGATATCTTAGTTTTCATGGCAGAATTTAATTCAAATAATAATTATTAGAATATTAATAAAATAAATAAAAATATAATAAAATAAAATAGCTTGGGGTAGCACTGTGACTGGGTTTTCAGGGAAGTCACCTTAAATAGGTGACCAGAGTGGTTTCCTGAGCTCTGAGTAGCACTCACAAGTCACAGGAGCCGGATTCTAGGCACCTTGCATTGCTTTTACACACACACAGAGGAATAATTTGCCCAACACTTACTGTGACAGGGCACCCCGATCACTGTGATGGAGTTTGCTGGCAGCCAGGAGCCTTTCCCTCAGAGGCAGAGTGTGGTAAGAAGCAAGCAGCATTCCAGGAGGGAGTGCTGGAACTTCCCATGGTACCAGCTGCAGCTCATTCATACACAGGCTCTTGTCAGAAATCAATGGCACAGGTGTCATGTGGAAGCTGGATATTGATATTCATTTTCCTCTGGATTATGGCTGTGGTTTATATCCCTTTCATCTTAGGCAACCAACTCCTTGGCTCGTGCATCTCAATACAGTTTCAGTGAAACTGCAGAGTCATGTATATTTACATTTTAAGCACCCTTACGCATCCATATTTTTTTTTACCTTTAGGTTTTATCCTCTAAAACTTTTGCTAAGTAATGTTATACACAATAGAGCAAAATGTCTGAGGGGATAATTTGTACTGCTGAGTGTTTCTGGTCATATGGAATTATACAATCACTACTATTTCTCTGAGCAGCACCTCCTGTGTTATATATATTGTTATTTTTTTTCCAAGGCTGTCTGTTCTCTGAGAGGAGAATTTTGCACCCATTTGGCTTTTTAAGAATGAGATTTGATTACAAAAGGTCTGGTAAAATGTCAGTGTGCTCTTCAAAAACTCTCCATCACTCACTTCTCTTTTTTTCGTTGCCTTTTCACTTCTCACTTATCTTTTCCCAATTCACAGCTCTTCGTTTTTCTCCTGATAGCTGGGGTTTTCCAGCCAACACCCAATCCACTTAACAGATGGCTGGCAGGCAGAAACCAGATGTGTAGTGAATCCTTGTCCAACATTATGACTTTGGCTCAGCTGCATCCATGGCTTTTCTAGGCAAGGGTCCCAGATTTCAAGAACCCTGCCTTCGTCCTTTCTTGGCTTCAAGTGCCCTGTACCAGAGGGACTGACACAGAAAACAGGCTAATGGGGAATGCTCCAGCATATGCAGGAACACTGAGAAAAGGGCACTCTCTGAGATGCTCAGAGTCAGGATCCTCTTTAAACACCCTGAGCCATTGTTAGATCTAAAGTTTGTCAGAAGCAGTTTATCAGCAGCATCCAAGCTGGTGAACTGCATGGCCCTCACCAAACACGCCCATGACCTTGACTGGGTGCTGCATAGGTTACAATAAATGATGACCAGAGAGGGGCAGAAAATGCTTCTTTTCTCAGAGATCATGTGGAAAGAGCCCTCCCAATGGCTCCCTGCCCTGCCTGCTGATTGGAAATGAACAGGAAAATGGACACAGCAGTTTCATGCAATACAGAGTGGTCTGCACACTTTCCTTGTGGAACAGGGACATGGTTTTGTTCTTATTTTTTATTTTTTTTCTTGGCAAATGATCCCAACTAGTTAAGTGCCTTCTGCAGCTGAGACTGAACATTAGGAACCACTGCCTGGTGGAAATTCAGAGTGCAAATAGGTTAACTGAAATTTGCTCAAGAGTGCTTGTTACAATGAGAGAACTGTCGTGAAAGACTTGAGACCGAATTTTTATTGGAGTTTAAAAGTTAAATTTATATTTAACTGTCATGACCATATCAATCATTGATTATAAATTGTGTATTATATATTTGTATTAAGAAGTCTTTGATGGTTAGCTAGGAACTAGATTTGTGAGAACTGCCTAATTTTGCATCAGTATACAATTTTCCTGACCTTTGCTACAAAGTGAGTACATTATCCCCTTCACCTACACAGGACCTGAGTGCAGACCAGAGCAGCTGACAGGTTAGGACCCCAGTAGCCCAGTCTGGGGGGTTTAATGGATGTACAAGAAGGGACTGTGCATTTTTCCAGCTTTCAGGATTCAAAACCTCCTCATCAGCAGTTAAACCTTTTTGACAGAGCAGAACATGATGCCTTCCTGTGAATCTTAATGGATTGCATTTGCTCCACAGCAGTGTTTATAGCAAGCATGATTTTATACATGATTTGTTAATTAAGCAAATTACTGTTAACAGCTTTCTCAAAACCCCGTTACCTTTATATCAATTCACTTTATACAAATTAACATGATTAACTTAAAAAGCATGAAAAATGAGAAACAAGGCTAAGAATATAAGAATGAAACGTGAGGTCATTCTTTCTGGATGTGGAAACAGCTTCTTACATGAAAGCTTCATTAACTTTATACAACAAAAGGAAAAAATACAGAGAGAGAAAAAATACAGTCAACGATGTCAATTTACAGTCAGCTTTCAGTTGGCTTTAAAATCACCTCAGAAAATCTGGTAAAAAGCCAAACCTGACTGAGAGCTAAGATTTAAGAACCCCTTCCAGTAAGTATATTAAAAAAAATATCCATCAAAATCCCTCAAAACCCAGCACCAAAACAACCAACCAACCAATTCTCAAGGGAGAGGGTTCAACTTGGGAACACACATATTAAGGGAATGGGTCTCTTTTCCATTGCTTCAGTCTGGCAAAGGAGGTTTCACTCTTCAGGTAGAAGTCAGTGGGCTGGAGAAGGGGAGCCAGGCTTCTGCAATTACAGCTGGAGGAAATAAAGAATATTTTACCTGGTAACATTACACATACAGCCCAGCAGCTAGAGACCTCTGTGTCAGCTGCTGTAGACATTTATAAGGAGAGATCTCTGCTTTGAAGAGTTTGCCATTTAAGTAAATGCATCAGAAGGGAAGGGAACTTGTTCAGATAAATAAAGTGAATTTACTTCAGGTTAACCAGGAAATCAAGAGAAATGAGTTTAGTTGTCAGCATCTATGGCCATAATTTGAAACATGAGACCATCTTTCCACTTCAACTTTCATCACTCAAGGGTATAGGTAATTCTAGAAACAACATAGTTCCTCTATACTTTTGCAGTATGTTTTCTTTTTCCGTTTGATCTTGTGTCCATGCAGTTTTCCACATCCTTTTGTATAACTATCCAGACATTATCCTGTTAGTGTGGGTATCTCATGCAGTCATAGAAGAAGAAAAACATGTATATAATAGAAAATATGTGCTTGTCAAAAATTGGCTTGGGGACTCTGGAGCCAGCACAGATTCTGAAGATGCTTTTAACTTTGACTTTTTCACTGGCAGTGATTCTCTATGCATATGTAGAAAGAACTATAAAATTACAGTCTGTTCTGTGTGTTTATTTCTCATTTTATTTTACAGTGTATTAGAGACTAGTTATGGTAGTAAAGTTCAGTACTGAGGGTGTTTATTTGCTGACCCATTTTTCCTTGTGATGGAAATGTTTAACAGCTAAATCATTTCTGTATCTTTCAAACCTCAGTTAATATTTTTGATGAGATAGTGTACATACTCTGAACACTTACAGGATTTTTTACTTTCAGATTTCAGTGTCAAGTATTGACCTTTTAACAGCATGTCAGTCCTATGTATCCCTTTGGGGATATCCTCAGATTATTGTTAGCAGAGAATGTAATACGCTGGAGATAGCAAGTGACCGAGTCCTCTTTGGGTCGAGTAAAATAATGACAAAAGAGTATTAAACAAATGAATTAATGGAATATGGGTGTTCCTGACTTTGCCAATCTCAGATGCAGATGGCTTTAATTCCCCTTCCTACTTCTAGATGCCTTTATTGTGGCACTATTCATTATGATGTTCTTTTCTGAAGTACAAAAGGATATTATCAGATTAAGTAAAGCTGCTCAGTCACATTTGTTCTCATATCCCTATTTTTTACCATTGTCTTTCCTCCTGTCAAGAGAGCATTAGCAGTTTGCTCTCATTGTTCCCACAAAGACCCTGATGCCTCTAGTCTTGCAAAGCAGAAGTCTCATTTCCCTAATAAGAATTCTTCTGTGATTCATCTCATGAGTACGTGGTCAAGATTTTGTCCTTTATCTTGGTGTACATATTCTGTCATATAATGCTTATGGATTGTGCCCACAATGAGTTCCCAAGTTTCAGTACTAACAAAAAATAGCCTGGTGGCACTTAGAAGCAACCTTGGGACCAGTATGTCATTAATTTTTGTGGTTGGTTGTGTCTCTTCAGATCAGTGAAGATTCATTTGTTATGAAATGAGCTGAGGCAGGGGGTCTCTTATGTTCTCTGTTTAGAAATTCTTGACACCAGCGATGGTTTAGAATGAAAAAATCATTCCTATCAATACTCATATGACTTCATGAAGAAAAAGGTTCATCATCTATAGGGAAAGGCTATTTTAATACAGGGCTGACAGTGTGATCTGAGATATATTGTCATTGTCATCCTGTAATGCAGAGAAGTGAAAATGACCCCTAACCTAGTTCAAGTGCTTCTTTTTTTGTTTAAAAAAGCTAGTAGTTTGACAGAATGATATGTATCAGGTTAAAGAGAATCTTGCCTTTGCATAACTATAGAAGTGGAAGAACTGGCATTGGATATTTATTTTTTAGTGTTTAGTATAGAAGACTTCAACATACTTTCAAATACCCATTCAAACCTCCAGCCCACCATATAACACACGAATGAAGCTCCTGGTAGGAAGTATCAGGGATATAGCAGCTTCTACTGAGTTAGTACTCACAGTTACAGTGCTAGTAAAACAGTGTTGTATAAAGGCAGTAAATTTTAATTTAAGTGTCCATGGGTCAAATCCTGGAGAGGGGAACACAAATGGAATCATCAAGCTGGTAACTGAGACAGAAGGAAGAGATCGAGGGCAGCACTCAGCACCCCCAGCAGTACACTGTGCAAATCCCTGTTTGCAAAGCAACCAAAAGAGCTTTAAATTTCCTGTGAAATAATTCTTTCAAAACAAACAAAAAATGCAGCATAAAGAGTGTTGTTTTGTAAGCACTGATGCAATCTTTTCAAACAAATAGAGAAGAAAAATGGACACGATGTGGAACAAACAGAACCTTTAGTTGTTCTAATCGCACCAGTTGAAAAGCCAAGTCAATATGTGGCCTTCCTGAGGACCCTTGTGGAGTAGGCCTGGGGCAGGTGCAGCCCCTGCCCTCCCCAGCAGAGCCAGCAGCCAAAGCAAACAGGGAGTGCTGGAGCAGGTTGGCACCTTGGCCCGAGCAGTTTGGTGCCATGGAGCAGCAGCTCCCAGTGCTTAACTGGTGCCTCAGCTCTGGGCCTGTTAGGAACAGAATCAGGGGCTGTGCTTGTCTGTCTTGTCTGGGCTGGTCCCTTCAGCCAGAGTGACCACAGTGCATCCTTGACTGGGGTACAAATGGGGTCGTGCCCAAGAGCCAGAGGTTCTTGGCAGAGCAGTGGGCCTGGCAGTCAAGCTCTCCCCTTGGACGCACCATCCAAGGACACTGCTACGGACTGAGGGAGTCTCCATGGATTGAAGGAACCTCTCTCCTGCTTTGGGTGAGTGGTACCTTGAGAGGTTTCCCCTTGATGAGTGTGTGCCCATTTTGGTTCACCCTCCTTAAGGTTTAGGAAACAGTTGTGCAGTTGTTAATTCCCAACAGGCATCTGAACTCGTATTAGGTCAGAAGGAGCTCTGGGCAACTGTGGTTGCAGTAACCCCCCATCTTGGCTAGCGGCTGCTGTTTGGTGTGTGGGTGCTGCCAGGACAAGGCCTAACCACCATTTGCTGATGGAAACCTGTTCTTTTCAAAAGCATTTTTGATGTGGATGACAGAGGAGGGTGTCTGTGTTTGCCTGCTCAGCATTTATTCCTCTGTAACCTCAAGAAGTGGGGAGAATTAGCTCACACTGAGCACTGGGCCTACTGCAGGGCCTCTGCGTGTCAGGATCTACCCTTGCTCCTGTAAAGCAACCTCAGGTGGATTGACCCAGCGCTGCAGACTGCAGCACAGGCACAGCCTAAGTAAAGTACCGGGAAAGATTTAAAGAGTTTCTTCACATCTTGTGTCTTGGGAGTTATAAAATGAAAAGAAAAAGGGGGGACCCGGGGGAAGATGTGTTTCTGAGAATTGCAGCCAGCAGTTTGTCAGGGAAGTTTTATTTTGTTATTCATGTCTCTTTGTTTCAAATAGTAAATCATGCTCTGAGGCAACGGGCCTTTAAAAGGGTTTGGCCGTGGTGTTTGCTTCTTTACACTGATGAAACAGCCCTTCCAGTATAAATTCTATCTCCTGATCATGCAAATCCAGGCAGTTCAAAAGGACAGCAGGACAGAAATACACACTGATCCCTTCAGACAGATTTTTATGGCATTAGCTGTAGGCAAAAGACCTTTGAGATAAAGCCATCATCGCGTGTGACCACTGCCAGGCAGCACTGTATTTAAAAGCAGTTTGTCCCACTGGGACATCCATATGGGCCAAAATCCCAGTGATTTTGGTGTCTCATGGGTTGAATAGGTCCCCTGAAGGTGTTTTGTTTTGCTTTGCTTTCTTATTTTTTGTTTTTTCTCCAGTTGTCCAGTTGATTTGACAGGGAGCGTGGTCCATGGCTGTTCATGAGAATCCCACTAGGTCCTTATGCCCATTTCTAGGTACTGAAACAGTTTTTAAATTATGCTGTTCTCATCTTGCTAGGGAAGTTTTAAGAGCTTATTTCCCTTTTTCCCCATTCCTCTCCCATCTAAAAGCCCCAAGGAATTAAGGCAGGAAGTCATTCTTGACAAGTTATTGTTTCTGTTGTTAACAACTGCCAAAGAAACTGGCCCAGGGGCTCCACAGGGCTTCAGGGGCCAGTGTCTGGAGAGCTAAAGGGGGATTTCTGTGGGCCCCAGCAGAAAAAAAATAGGTGTTTGTTTTTAGATTATGCTTTGGTCTCCAGCCTCACATTCGAGAAAATACTCAGTGATGTTGGCATATAGATCTTAATGGCATGGCTGAGCCTAGAGTACGGACTTTCTGATATGTTTTATTTTTTTCTGAGAGTAGCTTCCAGGGAAAAAGACAAAGCACAAAACCCACTTGTGCACTACAAATGATTACAAGGTAAGGGGAAATGAAAACAAAATGAGTTCTTGTTCCAGTTACTAGCTTTTAAGTCAGTAATTCCCTTTTGGCTCACTTTGCTGCTGATCAACAGACAGAGGCATGGAAATATTGCAGGACTGTAATGCTGGGTCTTTGGGACTCTGATCTGGACAGCTGGACAAAGTTACCAACAAGTCTTCACACAGATCACACTCTTAACACCAAGTCAAATGCCAGAGTAGCTCTCAAAGGCTGAGTAGAAGAGCAGATGACAGAGGAGCTTCTTGTGCAGCTGATCTTAACAAATATGACATATGATAGAGTTGGTAGAGTTGGTACAACTGCAGTGGTAGGCTTGGCACTGTTGGGTTTATGGTTGGACTCTTAAAGGTCTTTTCAAACCTAAACAATTGTGTAGTTTTGGCTTTTGTGGGTAAGCACTAAGGAGATTTGGTTTCCATCATTCAATCATAGAACCCCTAATATCTATGATTCTATGATTCCATGTTGGTGGTTATGAAAGATTAACTATATAACCATGGAAAACATCATTTTTTAAAATTCAGATTTTTTTAGGTGCCATCCTTGTGGAAGCTGAATCCAGTAAACTGAATCTGGAAGCAAGGAACCAAAATTACCTAACTATTTTGAAAGCCTTGACCTTAATCTCCTTGTGCTATAGTTTTTCCAAATATATTTCTGTTTTTCTCAGAGCTGGTCAGCAAATGATATAAGTGGCATTCAGAAGGACATTAGGCCATAGATGAAACTATAAATCTGTGTCTGGAAACACCAAGACTGGAGTACATCTCATTGTTTTGCTTTTACTGTAATATTTTTGGTGTTGCTGTTAATGCATTTCTGTCTGCTCAGTTCTAAAATTATTTCACCAACATCCTGTGCCATTTGTTAGGGGTGGGCAAAACTTTTCAGCTACATTAATGAAAAAAATATTGGTCTAGAACTGAATCTGAGCCAACAATGGGGACAGTCAGCAGGAGTCTGTTGTCCTGAGATTTTGCCAGAGCTGGAAGTTAGGAATCATGGCTGACAATTGTCCCTTTTTGCTTCTACCCCTGAACCCTTTCCTGATCTTCTAGATATACAGAGCTTTATGATCCAGATTCATTTATCTGACTTCAGACATCTCTTAAATAAGGTGGTATTTTAAATTAGTTAAATCACATCCTAGGGGTACCCATCTCTCATCATGGACTCATCAGCTTGCTTCAGGCAGCTGGATTTCACACTTAGTTGCCTCACTTAAATGTTTCAAGCTAGATGAAGCTGATTCTACCTGAACAGACTATTCTCATAAGATTTTCATTAAGGTGCATATATTGAAGTTCTGTATTGAACTTGCTAAAAGGGGATGGACATCATATGTCATGAATTCTTTTTTTTTTTTCCATTCAGGAAAACAACCAACCAACCAAACATAAAGGCCTGAACATTACTAATTAATCCATGCAATTATTTTCATGTGAATTAGGAAATGAATGACACGCTGATCCAAACTACTTTGGTGTTTAAAAGGAGAAATTGTAAATATTATGAGACATTTACATCACGTCGAATGCAAGCACCTTATAAATATTCCATTTTGTGGCTTCTTCTGCCTTACTATTTTCAGTGATTCTGTCTTCTGACAAAGAAATATTTGTTCTACTCAGCATTTCAAAGAGAGTCAGGAAAGAAGAAGAAATACTGTAACTGACTTTTATTGTCATTGTCAGTGGAAAAAAACCCAGTATGATTATAAAGACATCAAACATTTTGGAGCAAAAAACTCCTGACAGTTGTCTGCTGTCAGTGATATGTCAATAGGAACACTGTCTTATTTCAGAGCATGCCATGGCTGGCTGCAGGAAAGTTAATATTTTAAAATGCTTCAGGTTTACAATACCCCAAAATACAAAATTTGGCAGGATAGTTGAGAAGAAAAAATAATGTAGTGGGTATTTTTGTTTGTTTTGACTTGTGAAAGCAGCTTGGAAAGGGTGATGTAGGAGCCATAAACTGTCAGACATGGGCTGTCTCTGTGTTGTCCTAGAGTAGATGTTTCTGTTTCTGTTGAAACAGAATATAACTGCTGATAATTTAATATAGATATATGAACTTC